>PVJS01003690.1:0-35715 GCA_004027185.1 Glis glis | reverse complement strand
TTGTTTCCCTCCACTCCCCGCCCAACTCCCTCAGTTAGATCACCTTCTTTGTCCATCTAAAGATTTCTTCTTCTTCCCTTCTAAGTCCCTTCTATGTCCCATTCTATCTAGCTCCCACAGATTAGAGGGAACATCCGATTTTTTTTCTCTTAGTGTCTTACTATTATTTGTCCTTGCAAATTCCTAAGAGGAGAAGGAGAATTCATATACTAATTTTTTGGATTTTTATATAAAGGAGTACAGTATAACTCTAACAGAAATAGTGAGCTTTTAAAAGAAATAGGTTTGATTGTTCACTTTTAGCACTGACACCTTAAACAGTTTACGGTATCCTTATAAAGCTGATGGTTGATGCATCTGTAAACATAAAGCAGGATACCTTTATATTAGACTACAGTGCTGAATCTCACATGTGTGGCAGTAATATCTGCTAGTCATTAGGTTATCTTAGGTAGCATAAGCAATTGTTTCAGCAGGCTAATTGAGGAAAGTTATATAATGTGGGAACTACTGAGTGAGATAAGCAAGATGAATCATTGTATGTGTAGTATACTCCCATTGCCATTCATCTGAGAAAGGGATGTGTTTGCTGATATTAAACATATAATGGAATAACCATTCTAACTGGGGTAAGATAATACCTCAGTATGGTTTCGACTTGCATTTTGCTGATGGTTGGTGAAGTTGAGCATTTTTTTTCATAAATTTGTTGGCCATTTGAATTTCCTTTTTTGAGAAGTCTATTCATATCCTTTGCCCATTATTAAATTAGGTTATTAATTTTTTTGTTATTGAGTTTTTAAAGTCTCTTTTATATTCTGGATGTTAATCCTTTGTTAGATGAATACTTTGCAGAAATGTTTCCACAAAGGAAACATCCTGTAGGTTGCCTCTCTACTCTGTAGAAACTTCTTAGTTTGATATAATCCTGTTTGTCTAATTTTTTTAGTATAAAATAGTTTTAGTTATTGCTTTATAATGTTTTAGTATAGAGTCAACTCACCTGGGGTTTTTGGCTAATTCTTTAACAATGTTATTAATTTCTTCTTAAAGTGATTCAAATAGATGATTTCTACTGAGTCAGTTCTAGTCATCTAAATGTCCTAATACAATTTCAATTCAATGACTTTCAAATTTCTTAGAAAACAGATATGTATTTTCTCATATTATAAGTTTTTGAAATGTCTATATGAGCTTTATCCATTTTCCTTCATTTTTTCATTTTGTGATATTTTTAAAATACTTTTATTGGTGCATTATAGTCTCACATCATAATGCAGTTCATAGTGATAGTGACATACATGCACACAGCACTTGGTGGGCTTTTCCCTGGCTCCCTCCCCATTTCCCCTCTTCCCCATACAGGATAATGATATTGACATTGGTATTCTCACATATGTACATAATGTTAATGGAAGTGATTCCTTCATTGATTCTCCCTCTCCCCTTCCCTTCTCCTAGACCTTGCTCCCCTGGAGTTTCTCCTCTGTTATCTAATTTTGCTTTTGTTCCCTGTGGTTCTGGAATCTTACCAATGTCTTGGAATGTTTACCCTATTTTCTTCTAGTAGTTTTATGTCTTCTATGTAGGTCCATTTTGAGTTTATTTTTGTGTAGGGTAAGAAATTGGAATCATGTTTCAATTTTCTGCATGTGAATATCCAGTTTTCCCAGCACAATTTATTGAAAAGACTATCTTTTCTTAAATATATGTTTTGCATTATTGCTGAGAAATCAGTTGACTGTAAATGCATGGGATTTCTAGGCACTGTATCCTATTCCATTGGTTTATGTATCTATGCAAGTACTATGTCATTTTGATTACTACGGCTTTGTAGAATATTTTGAAGTCAGGTAGTGTAATACCTCTAGCTTTTTTCTTTTTGTTTAAGAGTGCTTTGACTATTTTAGGACTTGTCATCAAAAAGTCAAAAAATAACAAATGCTTGTGAGGATATGGAGAAAAGGAAACTGTCATACACTCTCATAATGTAAATTAGTATAGCCATCATGTAGAATAGTATGGAAGTTTTTAAAAAAAGTAAAAATAGATCTAATATGAACCAAAGGAAATAATATTGCCACACTATTCACAATAGCTAAGATATGGAATCAACCTAGAAGCCCATCAGTGGATGAATGGATAAAGAAAATATGATCTGTGTTCATATATACATAGATATGTATATACACAATGGAATATTGGTTAGCCATAAAAAGACTAATATCCTGTCATTTGCAGCAAAATGGATTAAACTAGAGGCCATTATGTTAAGTGAAATAGGTCAGACACAGAAAGAAAAATACACGTTCTCTAGCATATGTGAATGTTAAAAAAAGTTGATCAGAATATATAATAGTGATTACTATATGCTAAAAAGTGGGAGAGGAGAGATGAAGGAAGGTTTGATAATGGGTGCCCAAACACAGAAGTAATAAGATCTAATGTTCTGTAGTACAGTGGGCTGACAATACTTCACAATACCCTATTATATATTTTATGAATAATTAGAAGAGAGGAGCTTGAAGGCTTCAAACACAAAGTAATAATAAGGAGATGGAAACATTAATTTTGCTGATTTGATCAGAACACATCATATATATGTATTAAAACATCACACTGTATACTGCATAAATATCTACAATTATTATGTGTTAATAAATTTTTTTAAATGAATGTCAAAGGAGAGGAAAATGTTAACTAGCTTGATTTGATTATTACACACTATATACATGTATTGTATTATCATTCTTGACACCATTAATACTCACAATGAAAATTTAAAAATAATATAAACTACTAAATATAAAATATACTTCTTAGAGGGGAAAGGATGGGACAAGTAGATAAGTTAGAATCCTTCAAATATGCCTGATTTTGTAGATGATTTGGGAGCAACACAAATACTTAAAATAATCAGAAAACAAGATTAAATGTAAAAAGCAATCCCTAAAAGTCAAAAGCAAAATGAAACAAATAATCTGTGTACCAAATTATTGGCATAACTGCATTAAAAAGAACTTCTTAAAACTTTAAACTACAGTCATTTGAGACTACCTACCTATAGGTACATATATACCTTAAGAGAAAAAAAAGCAAAAATAATTTAAATTATTTACAGTGAATATTTTGTTGGGGTTAATAATCATATTGTGATCCTGATACTGGTATTTTGAGATAAAGCAGATGTTGATGTCTTTGAGAACTGGACCTTTAGACATTGGAGAAGGAAGATAAAGGTGAAGATCAGCAAAGATGAATGACCTTAATAGAATCCTTTAAGTCCTGAATTTGAATTACTATATTGGTATGAATTTGTAATGTTTTGTTTAAAAAATACTTCCTAGCACTGTCCACTGAAAAGGCTTAGAAACAATGACTAATTTCAAAGCATTGTATACCCCTAGCCACCCGAATATGGTATCTAAATGACATTTTCCATTAAAGTATTTAGGGATCTTGGAGAACTGGTTTATTCTAGGGCCAGAGCAGGAAATAAACAAGCGGTGGTAAGCAAGGAAACTATAAAGGGTTCATGGCAAAAAGATTTAGGAATCAACTTGAACAGGCTCTTAAGAATCAAAGCCAGAACAATTTGATCATCATTTAAAATAATATCTGTAATAGATTGGAGCACATCAAATATGGTAAACACCCTAAGTTTATAATGATACTGAAAACAAAATAGACCTTCAGTGGCCATCTCTGATTCTATTAAATTCAGTATTTTGAAATAAATAAAGGGAAAAATGCATCAATTTTTCTGCCTTTTCTATATGAACTGTACCTCAAATAATCAAGACTAGCCGGGCGTGGTGGCGCACGCTTGTAATCCCAGTACTTTGGGAGGCAGAGACCAGAAGATCCGGGTTCGCGGCCAGCCTCAGCTCGCTCTCTCTCTCTCTCTTTCTCTCTCTCTCTCTCTCCCTGTCTCTCCCTCTCCCTGTCCTCTCTCTCTCTCTCTACCTAGTGAGGCCCTCCGCAACTTCGTGAGACCCGGTTTCAAAAATAAAGTATAAAAAAAAAAAATAGGGCCGGGGGTGTAGCGCGGAGGTAGAACACCCCTGGGTTCAATCCCGGGTACCGCAAAAAATAAATAAATAAATAAATAATCAAGACTTGAGGAAACGGAAATAAATAATCTAGACTTGAGGAAACAGATTTTTTTTTTTTGTAGGAGTCTTTTGGGTAATAAGTGAAGAATGAATGACAGAATTAGAATATTACCATTTTGCAGTAATGGTTTGAGGTAATAACCGCAGTAGCTGCTAATGTCACAAAAAGAGAGACAACAAGGCATTATATGCCTTATATGCCTCCTTGATGGAAGCTCTACAACTTACTAGTGATGAAAATTAGATCTCAATTTGATGAAGCCTCTTGCTCTAACTACTAGTTTTCAGAAAGAAAAGAAAAATAAGCCGGGTGTGGTGGCACACACTTGTAATCCCAGTACTTTGGGAGGCGGAGACTGGAGGATCCGGGTTGGCGGCCAGCCTCAGCAATCTCTCTCTCTCTCTCCCTATCTCATTCTCTCTCTCCAGTACCGCAAAAAAAAAAGAAAGAAAAGAAAAATAAAAGACTGTATTAAAAGATGCCATAGGATGCAATCAGCAAGAACTCTAAAGTACCAACAGTCTGATTTCTCCCACCAATAAACTGCAAAGAAAAACAGTACAGAAAAATTATAGATTAAAATAGTCTTAAAAGGCACCTCCAGTATTGTGACCTTATTCAGATTCCAATTCAACAAATGGTCAGAAAAAAAAAATAGCCAGCCGGACATGGTGGCGCACACTTGTAATCCCAGTACTTGGGAGGCTGAGACCTGAGGGTCCAGGTTCACAGCCAGCCTCAGCTACTTAGTGAGGCCCTCTACAACTTAGTGAGACCTGGTTTCAAAATAAAGAATAACAAAATAGGGCTGGGGTGTAGCTCGGAGGTAGAATGCCCCTGGGTTCAATCCCAGTACCACAAAAAACATATGATTTCTGGAATTAGCTTCCTTATAATTGATGGGGAGGAGAAGTGCAGGGAATATGGGTGGAACACACATCGTAATTGTCAAAACTGGGGATGAACTACACTGTTTTCTCTACTTAGTATGCTTTAGATTTCTTTTTATAAGATTTTAAAAAGAAGTGTCATTTAAGAGCAATCTCAGAGATTACATTCTGGAAATAAGTAATTCTGTAAAATAGTTATTATATTAAGAAAATTCTTAGGTTGGGGATTTTTTTCACCCCATTCCCAAAAGTGTATTTATAATAAGATGTAGTTAACATTTATTAAACATCAAGTAGGTGCCAGACAGTGTTTTAGTCACTTCACATGTATTATCTTGCTTAAAATTTACCAGAATTCTATGAAGAAATTCCACCATGCTTACTTTTCAGATCACGCTGTAAGATTAAATATCTTGAGCCAAGACACAGCCAGCGGAGGATGGAGCCCATCTCACAGTGTAGCCCTTTTGGCTTCCAGTGCTATGCCCTCCTCCCCCAACACACACATCAGTGTGCATGGTTCACAGGAGTAGAAAATTTGAGTGACAGTGTCTGCTGTTATATGTATACTTTTTCCATTTACTTGATCAGCATTCTTTGCCCAGATCCAAATCTTTTGGGGGAAGATCACAATTTGCATTTTGGCTAAATCAGAGACTCCAGAACCAGTCATCATGCTCCAAGACAATACTAGCCACACTCTGCATCTTTAATGAGGCAAGCTGTTCCCCTTCCCCACAAGATGGGGGGAAATCACAAATTTGGTTTTGACATTCTTCTCAACTGTTCCAAGGTGGTTTCCCCTTAGTGTAGCGTATTCAAGCCTAGTGCTGCTGCTAGGCAGGGGCAGGATGGGTACCCCTCATGGGAGACCTCCTCATTATCATGCACGTACACGAGGGAGGAGAACTTGTGGTGAGTGAGAAGTGACATTTGCAGTACTAGAAATAAAAGCAGCCCTGGATAAAACTCTGATGTTGCCCCAGGGGGATGGCTCCCTCATTTAGGGTCCAGGGGAGCTTCAACTGGGGATTGACAGAACATTTTATATAAGTTATCTCCAGGTGGGTAAATTAAGAACCTGAAGTCAGTAAATCTTTTTTTTTGCAGTACCGGGAATTGAACCCAGGGGCGTTCTACCTCCGCGCTACACCCTTGGCCCTATTTTTTATACTTTTTATTTTGAAACCGGGTCTCACGAAGTTGTGGAGGGCCTCACTAAGTAGAGAGAGAGAGAGAGAAAGGGAGAGAGAAACAGAGAGAGCTGAGGCTGGCCACGAACCTGGATCCTCCGGTCTCTGCCTCCCAAAGTACTGGGATTACAAGCGTGCGCCACCACGCCCGGCTAGTAAATCTTTTGTGAAGGGTGGCCCTCTCCTTTTCTTGGAGTGACTATAATTTGTGATCATTGATGCCTTATTGGTAAAGTAGCATCTAGGAGGATGACTAAAATAAGTTTTTGTGCTTCAAGAGGTTCAATGATTGACTCTAAACACATAAAACTATAGAGACTGAGAAGCCTCGATTGATCCAGGCATCTTGGATAGAGGCAACTTGGACACTTTTCCTGAAATGAGTAACAAATATAAAACATAAGCAATCCTTTAAGGAAAGTAAAAACTAAACAACAAACAACAACAAATACTAAGAGGGCTGGAGATACAGCTTAGTGGTAGAGTGCTTGCCCAGCATGCTCAAGGCCCTGGGATCTATCCCTAGCCCCACAAAAAATTAAATTAAATTACATTCAGAAAATATATATAGATATAGCTACCCCAAGAATTTCTATTTCTAGTTGGCCAATGAGTATGTGGAAATTTGTTACAAGTTTCCCCAATATTAGTATGATTATGTCTTTCAAACATGAAATGAGTTGCTCCCCCCTTTTCTGTGAGTGTATTTCTCTACACCTTGAGCAAGGATAACCAAATTAAACCCTCCATAGATTCTGTCTCATGAGGAAAAAAAGAGAAATAAATTGGCACGGCATATACTGGTCTGTTCTTTAGTTTAAAAACAAAAATTACCTTTATGCCTAGAGACACTTCTCACTTACCGTGTAATTATTGAACAGCTTTCAGATACATAGGTCATAGAGAGATTCAGCTAAACTAGGGATTGCTCCATAGTTAAAATATGTTACTTTGAACAAGAATTTAAGGTTAGCTCACTGGTACTTATTACTGGTAAAATGGGTGTGTCACTTACTAAACTCGGCCAAACCAAATCACTGGCACCACTACTTCCTCACTTCAAAACATTGTGCAATAACAACCCAAATTAGCAAAAAAATTTTTTTTGCGGTACCGGGGATTGAACCCAGGGGCATTCTACCTCCGCGCTACATCCCCAGCCCTATTTTTTTATACTTCATTTTGAAACCGGGTCTCACGAAGTTGCGGAGGGCCTCACTAGGTAAAGAGAGAGAGACAGACAGGGAGAGAGAGAGAGAGAGAGAGAGAGAGAGACACAGCTGAGGCTGGCCGCGAACCCGGATCCTCCGGTCTCCACCTCCCAAAGTACTGGGATTACAAGCATGCGCCACCACGCCTGGCAACAAAAAAATTTTTAAAAGTTTATTCACTCCTAGGATATAAAAAAATTATAAAAGAATGGAGACTGGTATTTTCTTCTAGATCTTTAAATATAATTTGATATTATATTGTTTACACTTTATGATGTTGAAGGAGAAGCTGTAGCTATCTCTTTGCATAAGATTTATAATCTCATTTTATAAGAATAATTCATAATGTACACATCACAGTGTAACATAGTAGATGAAAATAGCACTGCTGCCCTGTGACTCTCGCCGCCACGGTTAACCAGGACATTCATGTCTACCCCCTCTTTGTCTCTGCCTTCAAGAAAACATCTCACCCCCACATCATGAAAATGGTGGAAACCTTCTGGGTGAGTTACTCCCCTATCTCTAACTTTCCCCAACAGTGCCCTGCATCCGTAGTTTCCTGTTATGTCTTTGTCTTCCCTCTAAAGCCTTCTGTATGCCCCATCCCTTCCTACATCCTTCTTCTGAAAACTCACTGCCATAGTTATTCCCTCTTGGTTTTAGCTTCCTTAATTATAGGCTCTTCGTAGTCTATCTTCAAAGTTGCTCAAACCTCTTCTCTCTAGAAAACATATTTTATTTGCCCCTAGTGGCCTTGTCTGAAGCCAAAATCCTTTGATTGGAAGATCTACTCATTTTCTCATTCATTTTCTTTTTAAACTCCCTTCCACACATACTAACCCCATTATGTGCTCTCATGACTTCTAGTCCTGTCTTCAGGCTGACAACACCCCGGACATATCTGTACCCTTCACTTTTCTTTGTGTTATAGGCCCAATTTCTTTTCCTTTATACCTAATCAGACCCTGATCAGTTGTATTTCCATCTCATCCAAAATGAGTCCTAAAGTCACATTTATCCCCATTCCCTCTATTTTGATTGCAGATTCAAGGTAACTAGGTCTAAAACTATGGACAAAAGTATATTGGTTTTTATTTCCCCAGGAAGATTTTGAGTTTCTTAAGACCTTATAATATGTTTCTCTGTCCTACCACCAGTCCCAACCTGATCTAGAGAAATAGCAAGAATCAAATGCTTATTAAATATTAGAAGTCAATAAACATATTCTATTGGGGAGAAAATATCATTTAACTGGCAGGTGACAGAGTTATTTACCTACAAAATTGTAGAAATCTTATTATTCTCAGCAATACGTGGTCATTGAAACTTTTCATGGTATATAGCATTTTATTAGGTTGTGGAGTTCTATAATTCAATTTTAAAATATTCAGACATCTCCAGAAACCGAATATCTACTTGCAAATTTAGCCATAATCTACTGCTAGTCCCAACCTGATCTAGAGAAATAGTAAGAATCAAATACTTATTAAATATTAGAAGTCAATAAACACATTCTTATTCAGGAGAAAATATCATTTAACTGCCAGTTGAATGATAACACTTTAGAGTTATTGACCTACAAAATTGTAGCTATTTTATTATTCTCAGCAATAAGTGGTCATTGAACCTTTTCATGGTATATAGCATTTTATTAGGTTGTGGAGTTCCTGTAATTCAGTTTTAGAATATTCAGACATCTCCAGAAACTGAAAATCTATTTGCAAATTTAGCCATAATCTAGATAAATTAATAGACCAAAAGCACAGGCATGTGTGCATAAATAATAGAAATGCTACATAGTAAATGTGTAAACACAGGTGGAGTTCTGGTGGGCATAATGACAAGGTGTCAAATAGAGGAAGATGTTGAGTTAACCAGAGCGATCTTCCTAAGGGAGATGGATTTCAAGTAGATTCCTATTTAAGATTATAAAGACAGAAGACTGGCCCAGTAAGAACAGCTTGAGTTAAGAATCAAAGGCAGAAGGCAATCATTCCAGTAAGCACAGAAAAATGGGGTGGAGAAAAATCAGAGATGTGGGCTTAAACTTGAAAAACAGGCTCAATACAAGACTTTCGTCTTCCTTCATCAAACTAAATTATTGTCATATCTACAAATATGTCATTTGCTCATATAATAGTGAGCACTGACATAATGGTGCCACTTTTCATTTTGAATTTTAAACTGCAAAGTCAAACCATTGTACATGCAAAACATTACTTTTCCCTACCTCCTGAATGGCTCTGCCTTACCTCTAATATTTCTGTTACCTTTTCTTTTCACCTGTGCTCATCACTGACATCAGCCTCAGATACCTGTCATCGCAGCTGTTGACCAATAACATCTTAGCCACAGCCAGATTCCCTGATGCAGTCTAGTGCCCCTGGTAAGTGGTAGCACTCAGCGAATGCATCCCTTTGTTTTCCCATGGAAGACATAAAATACAGTGGGAAAGGCCTGAAATCGGGATTTAGACAGATCTGAATTGAATTCTGATTTTTATAGTTGTGCAACATGTTAGCTTGCAATTTCCTTATCATCCTGTAATTTTGCTCTTCAGTGTGTAAAGAAAGGGGTATTCATTCTCACCTTTAAGGTTATTGAGGGGGGATTATGAGGAAATGTTTTCCAGATATATCACCCAGTTTCTGCCAGAATGGGTGCATCTCCTCAGCGTTTTTCAACCTGTGATCTCCAGAATTCTTGCATCACGATGACTTAAACTGAAGACTCTGGGTATTTAATTCAAATCAGCAGGGATCTGCCTGCGAATCTACATTTTAAGCAAATTTACCAGATGAGTCTTCAGATTGGGTTTGAAAATCCTTAACAGGTATGCATGCACGTTCTTTCCCATCTTTCTCCCTCCATCCTTCCTCTCACTTTTCTTTCTTTTCCTTTTACCTCGTTTAACAAGACAATGAGCATGAAGCATAAGAATTCTAAGGTTCTCGCTGCATTATGTCCTCTCTCAAGTTATTTTCACCTTGCAGAGTTTCGTTTTTCTCTTATGTAAAACAAAAATTGCCTATCTCTCCACTCACTGCTTGGAATAAATTATTAAAATTATATCAATCTCTTAGGAAAGGTACACACACAATAATTCCAACAGAAGTGATTAGAGTTGTGGTCGGGGTCTCTCTTAATTAAGAATAAGACACAGTTGTGTTCAGGTGTGGCTTGTCAAGTAATATGGAGCTGTCCCAGCACCAGGAAGGAAGGGAGGTAAAGAAGGCACTTGGCTTGTGCAAACTTTAAGGGGATAGTGAAAATTCAGGAGTCAAGATAAATCGCATCTTATTTCAACATTTTTAGAAAGTCAAAATTAATTCCAAAAATTCCATGATAAACAAAGTATCAAAATTTTAAATAAAGATAGGATTAGTATTGTGATTTTTCCTTTTGTCTTAGGTTATATTATGGCTTGTTAAGGCTTTGTTACTGATCTAAACTATTCCATTATAATATTGCTTATCTTGATTGCTGGGCTCTTTGGTGCCCTTTGAATTCCACACCTAAATCAAGTACCTCATTTGTCTCAATGTAGTCCTGGCCCTGGCTTATCTTCATACTCTATCATTTCAGTGCTTAATTTAGCTAAAACAGAACAGGCCATTTCCGTGCATTTTTTAAGACAGAATCTCTCCTTACACTTTTTGATGACACTTGTACAAATGCTTTATTTTGTGATATACATTTGAAAGATATCTACATTTTGAGAATGTCACTATAGTTGTCAGGGATTCAGATAAGTCTCAGAAAGAAATGAGATTTTACGAATGACTGTGTCACCTGAAGATTGTATTGGGTCGAAAGAGAAGTAACAGGACTGTAAATCTAGGGCTCAGTTTCTATTGTTTTCAGTAGTAACTAGAAAGCCTGGAGTCAACAAAAAAGGAAAAATGTTCAAGTAGATCAGAATCAGCCTGGCAAGAGAAGTGATCACGGAAGGAGATTTTTGTATAATTAAATGTCAGTTTGCATTTTGAAATATTGCCTGCTGCCTCCCACTCAATTACCAAGTGAGATGAGAGGGAATATTCTTTGTGCAAACCCAGAACTGACAGCAGCACGCTTTGAGTTCTCCGGGAAGGTTGAGTAATAGATCAGAAGGACCAGGGCAGATCATTTTCCCAAGGCAACACAAGGTCACTGATAAATAACTCCAGGCATTATGACTTCCCCATAAGAAAAGCAAATAAACAGCACACAAAAGAAATCTGCATATACCTAGGCATTTTAGAACAGGGAGAAATTTTAGAGGTCATCTAGTTCATTCCCCTTCCTTTATAGAAGGGGGATTTGATACCCAGACGGATGAGGGGTTCTCAAGGTCACCCAACTAGCAAGTGACTGACAGAGCTGACGCTTTCAGCTTTCTTCCACTCGATGATGGAAGTGGTTTCAGGTTGGAACAGGTGAGATGAACAACAAGAAGTGACCCTGGTCTTCTGTCCCTTGTAGGCAAATGGCTTAGAATGTTTAGCTCTGATGTGGTGGGACCGGGAAGTGGGGAGATACTCCTGAATCATCTGAACTCAGGATTCTTAGTATCCCAAGAAATAAGTTTTTCTTTCTGCCTCATTCCACCAGTCACACCGTGCAAACTTACTGACTCAGAGTCTGCAGGGGTCAGGCGCGGGCAGATGGATTTTGGTAAAAGCTCTCCAGGTGCTTCTGATGTGCTCCTGCATTAAACACAGCTACACTGGAGATAGATTTCTTTCTGACAAATGTAGCTCTATCAGTCAATAACAACTTACTGTGAATTAACTCAAGACTAAGAGATACAGGATGAAGCGTAAGAGGCCTTAGGAGAGAAATATATGAAAAGGCAAAAGAAGAACTCTTCAGAAGCAAGCGCTTCCTCTTTCCAACTTTGTCCAGTCAAGATATGAATGGGAGGCACTTACACTCAAAGCTAGCAACCCTACGGGGAGTTAGTTTTCTTCCTTTTTCTGCTCAGAAACAGACTAAGAGCACACAGATGCTACTCAAGCATCTGGCTTATATGGGCCTGTTATCATGGACATAATACTACAATATTTACCACCAGGGAATGGTTTCAAAATAAAAATTGTTTTCGATCTTTTTTCTAACCTCAGATAATAGAGAACTGAGTTAATCATGCTCCTCAAATAACATCACCTTTACACACATCACTGGCTCATGAGAGGCTCCTTTCTGGAGCTTCCTTAGATTCCCATGTCTCCCTCTTCCATTCCCAAAGGCAAGTATTTTCATGTGTTTGGCACAAGTCCTTTACAAATCATTCCAATATGCTGTAAATGTGCTTAGTGCTTTAGTATATTTTACCTTCCCCACCTGGGTCATTGAGGTGAAAGGAAAAGAAGAACTTGGCGATATTTCAGTGCACTTTCCACAGACAGACATTTGTAGGGATTGTTGGATGCTCCGTTTCAGCACACACTACAGTTCTTGCCCAGGTTTTCTTTGTGATACAATACCGCATGGATTTCCCTTGTTGATGTGAACGTGTCCCAAGAATTCAGAACAGCACATGCAGCCTTTCCATGCATTGCCCACCTTGCCTGTTCCCTTCTTCACAATCCCTAGCTGCCCAGCAAGGTTGACTCCAGCTGCCTACTCATTGAAAATACCTCAAGCACAGTTATATATTTGAAAATCATGAAATTGCTCTCTAGGCCAAGGTAGTCACCAGGAGATGTTAGGATTTATTAGGGCGGCTGAACAAACTGTGCACGCTGTTCTTTCTCCAAGTTTTTTTCAGCATATCAATCAGAGTGATTTTTAACAACCTCCTAACTTTAAAAACCTATCTAAAAATAATTGGGGAATGTACTTCATGAGCAATTTATAGAGTAAATTTAGCAATTACACTGGGGCAACAAATAATTTGTTTTTTACTATTTTCCCAGTTTTTCCCCCTCTAATAAACTTAAGTCAAAGTCAGTCATTCTTTTCACAGGGAAAGTGAAAATATAAAGACTTTAAATGTCATTGAATGAAACACCAGGAGCAGTGGAGATATTTGGTAAGGAAACATTTTTTAAGATCAATTTTAAAAGGGCAAAAGACTATTTAAAAGAAAATCAATATGGAAAGAACAGGTAGTCAGAAGTGGCAATAAATTGAAAGTTCAAGCCAAATCAGGTTGTCATCAGACTCTGGTTTGCACATTCCCCCTTCTGGGTCATCTTTACCCCCTTCTTTATTTCACATGGCTCCCAGTGAGCAGTGGGGTGATGACAATGAGCAGGTCACAGGAATGTCCTCTTTCGTTTGCAGCTTGGATGGGTGGTGTTGCCCCAGGACCATCAGGGCACTGGTTTTCAACAAGGCATTTTCTCCTTTGCTCCTCTCAACAGTTTTTTTTATTTTGATTCTTAGAATCAGCTGCCCAACAATCTCAATTGCTCCGATATTTGAGTCATTGTGGCCTGTTCTCATCATTGTCTTTTATATACCTGACCTTCTTCTCAGTAATTGGGTCACCTTCTGACTGTCCTACCTTGGGGATTAATTTCTCTGACAAAGCTTGCAGGGTCATTTCCTGGTGGCCATATCACACCCACGAAGCTGCCAGCTTTGAATCTTGACCTGGTGTTCTCAATTCTCAAGAGAGCCTTAAAAATGGCTATTTTCTTCTCATGTTACTTGAACATGTTGCACTTACTGGTGTTTTGACCCAGTAGAACACAGTCCCTTGTCTAAATCTATCTTTGCTCCTTATTAGCGTCAGTAGCTTGTAATAGGGCAGCTACAAGGGAGAGATAAGAACCTGCCAAAGGACCAGATACAATTACTCACCGAAGGTACTGGCTTCAAAAGCACCGATGTCTCCATATTAACTATTACCTAAATGTGTGTGTGTGTGTGTGTGTGTGTGTGTGTGTGTGTGTGTGTGTGTGTAGTTACCAGAAGTATTGCATTTTCAATGCTTCCAGATCAAGTTTTAAAAGATTATAACAGAGGAAAAGAACGAAATTATTTTACTGTTAATAGTCATACTTTTAGCCCGGCATTGTGTCTCACACCTGTGATTCCAGTATTTGGGAGACGAGACAGGAGGATTGTAGGTTAGTGGCCAGCCTCAGCAACTTTGAGAGACTCTCAGCAACTTATCAAGACCCTGTTTCAAAATAAAATAGGACTGAAGGTGTGTCTCAGAGGTAGAAAGCCCCAATACTTGGTAGGGTGAAACGGGGGATAGCAGTTTTGAAGCCTGTCTGGACAATTTAGCAAGGCTCTCAGCAACCTAGCAACCTAGTGAGATGCTGTTTCCAAATGAGAAATAAAAAATTGGACTGGGGGTGTAACTCAGTGGTAGAATGCCTCTGGGTTCAATCGCCAGTAACACACACACACACACATACACACACACACACACACACACAAAAAAAATTTACACTTTCTAATCTGAAAAAGCCTATAGGAAACCTTATTCTCTCTATATATTTGAATGCCACAGATGTTAAAACTTTGCATGTACTGCACAATTAATGCAAATTCTGTGACTTTTGAAAGAACCCATGATAAATGATACCTAAGATTTACTTCAGTGAATTAATTATCGAGCCATTCCTTTATCTGACAGTCGCTCCGGGTTCCACAGCAACTCATCTTTTAGCTTTCAGAATGGTGAAATAGACAGACCTCTAGTATCCAGATTTTGAAAGTGAATCAAAGAGAGAAGTTTGCTGGAAAAGCCAGGCAGATGTTATTTACTGGATGTGTGTTCAGCAACTCAAATCAGCATCCTGGGAGGGAAGCTGGGCAGCCCTGTGTTCTTACCTCTGGTAGTATTCCACAGAATAGCCTCTGAGACACTCCCCAATTCCTTTCAGCAGGTTGGAGAGGAGTAAAGTGCATCTCCAGCCCTTAGGAAGGAATATTTTACTGGTGCCTAACAAGAATCTTTCTTGTCTTACCCCCTCGTGATTGATTCGGAACATGGGACATTACCACCCAGTATCGCAGCCACAGTCATTTATGCAAATGTCCCTATATCCTTATCAACATTAAGAGATATTATATTGGTTTTCAGGCTTTTACACTTTTGTACCTTTTCTACTGTGTATCATGTTCAAAATTATAATGGCAATTACAAAATTATGTTTAAAAATTAATTTCTACAATGTAGGGAGGGAAGGACTTTTTTAAGGTAAAGGCAGAGGTCAGAAATGAAAAAGTGGATAGATTTGAATATATTAAAAACAAAATCGGGTTGAAGATGTAGCTCAGCAGTAGAATGCATGCCTAGCATGTGTAAGGCCCTGGATTCCATCTCTGTCACCGAAAAAAAAAAAAACAACAACAAAAAGCCAACCAAACAAACAAAAATCCCTTAAGCACATCCAGAAATCATTATAAACAAAATGAAAATGTAAACTAAATTGGGAAATGTTTGTAATATATGATAAAAAGAGCGAATGTGTTTGATATACAAAAATCTCTTAAAATCAGTTGGATGAGCTCTAACTGAAAGAAAAGAATGCAAAGGTCACAGATAGGAAATTCACCATAATACATGGTCCATGTGCATATGAAAAACTGCCCAGTTATGCTGGCAAATAAGTGCATGTGAAAACATGCCGTGCTCCTCACAGTTCTTTAAACAGCTTTCTCAGTGTTATGAGAGTGGGAAATAAACATTCGCATACACTGCTGATAGAACTGTAAATCAGTATAGCTTCTCTACAGGTCAAACTGGCAATCTGTATGAATAGTGGACCTAAGAATTCTACTTTCACAATGTACCCTAAGGGAGTAATCATAGATAGGCATAAAGACACAAATACAAGAAAAATCTTTCCTAGTAATATTTTATTTTATTTATTTATTTATTTATTTATTTATTTATTTATTTATTTATTTATTTGTGGTACCGGGGGTTGAACCCAGGGGCGTTCTACCTCCGTGCTACACTCCCGGCCCTATTTTTTATACTTTATTTTGAAACTGGGTCTCACGAAGTTGCGGAGGGCCTCACTAAGTAGAGAGAGAGAGAGAGACAGACAGACAGACAGAGAGAGAGAGAAAGAGCTGAGGCTGGCCGCGAACCCGGATCCTCCAGTCTCCGCCTCCCAAAATACTGGGATTACAAGCGTACGCCACCACGCCCGGCTCCTAGTAATATTTTAAATAGATTGTTATTCTTATTACAAATGGCATGTCAATACATTGCCTAAGAAAATAGTTTTTTGGGGGGAATAAGTTAAGCTAAATTTGAATTTCTCAAGTATTTATAAATGTTACTTGTAGAAAAATTATCCTTACATATACATGATTTTCCAAATACATATTACCAACAAAGCTCCCAGGAAGGGTTAGCTCCCAGGAACATCTGTTTTGGTGCTTGGAATAAAATGCCTCTTGACTGGGAGAAGAGGGTATTTAGTGGAGAAATTGCCTGCAGTCAGAGATGAGGTGCAGTACATTCTTCTTTTTTTTTTTTTTGCCAGCTACTCCTCTGATAGAGGACTAATATCTAGAATATACAAAGAACTCAAGAAACTCACTGCCAATAATAGTAATAATAATAATAATAATAATAATAACCCAATCAAAAAATGTTTTGAAATTTACTCTCCTGTGCTCTATGGCCATCTCATGCTGCACAGCTTGGCTGGGCAGGACAAATGGAATCCAGGGGTCTTCACTATGAGGAAGACCATGTGACCTGGTCAAGAAGCATTTCTCTTTCTTATAGCTAGAGGTGTACTGTATACACATTTTAGTTGAATATCAAAAGCCAAGTGTTAAAAATAAATATTTGTGTAAGAATAAAGCCTAATTCTATCATTAAATAACTCTTGGAATACAGAAATAGAAAATTATATCTTATCATGAGTTCAAGTATTATTTAATATTCCCCTTGGGTAATAATTTTGAGGTGGCAAAACTGGTCTTTTGATTCATCCTCAAAAGATAAGAATTCCCAAATGAGAATTTTTTCCTAGAAGGGTTCATGCCATAATGGAATTAAATAAATAAAAAGTGAATATAGTGTTGAAAGGTTATTTACATAATATCATGAAAGCTTATATATCACACAGTTCTAGTTCTACAAAGATTATAATTATGGCATAAACTAATTTTTATATTAATATTATTTAACCATTTATAAATATTTGTATCTCATAATAAGTATATATTCTCTCTATAGCTATTTAGCTAGTGCTAGATTTAGCTGTCAATCTATTTCTCTATTTAACTTACTGAAAATTTTTAGTAATTGTTTTTATATAACAGTTTTCATAATTTTTTAAAAAAATTTTATTATTCTTTTTATTTTTTATTTATTGGTGCATTGTAGTCTTACATCTTGATGGGTTTCAGGGTGGTAGAAGTATACATGTACACATCAGTCAATTAGCCCTCCCTGAATTCCCACCTCCATTCCCTCCCCCATCCCTCCTTCTCGTGCTCAGCATAGTAGTTGACTTTGATAAGTTTGTGTATGTATATCCTGTGCATTAGGGTGTTTCCCTCCCCCCCATCTCATCCAAGGTTTTCTCATCTTTGTCTGGAGCCCCTCCTATGCCCTATTCTTCCTAGCATTCGCTTATTAGGGAGAGCATCCAACTTTTCACTTTTTGTGACTGACTAATCTTACTAAGCATAATGTTCTCTAATTCCATCCATTTCCCTGCAAATTAGTAATCTTGTTCTTTATAATTATGTAAAATTCCATTGTGTACAAATCCCATAGTTTTGTAATCCATTCATCTGCTGATGGACATCTTGGCTGGTTCCAAAGTTTGGCAATTGTGAATTGTGCAGCTATAAACATAGATTCTCATGCATTAGTCTGGTAATTTGGTTTTCATTATTTTGGGTAGATACCTAGAAGTGGTATTGCTGGGTCATAAGGTAGGTTCTGAAGATCCTCCACACTGTTTTCCAAAGTGGTTGCACTAATTTGCAATCCCACCAACAGTGTATTAGAGTTCCTACTTCTCCACATCCTCTCCAGCATTTGTTATTGTTTGGTTTTAATGATTGCCATTCTAATTGGGGTTAGGTGAAATCTCAGGGTAGTTTTGATTTGCATGTCTCTGATTCCTAATGATGTTAAACATTTTTTTCATACACTTATTGGCCATTTATATTTCTTTTGTGAAGTGCCTATTCAGTTCACTTGCCCATTTTTTTTATTAGGTTGTTTGTTTTTTTAGCAGTGAAGTCTCTTGAGTTCTCTGTATATTCTAGATATTAGTCCTCTATCAGAGGAGCAGCTGGCAAATATCTTCTCCCATTCTGTTGGCTTTCTGTTGAGGTTCTTGATAGTTTCCTTTGCTGTGCAGAAGCTCTTCAGTTTAATGCAATCCCACGTATTGATCCTTTTTAACTTCTTGTGCCTTTGGGGTCTTGTTGAGGAAGTTTTGGCATGTGCCTATGTATTGATGAGTTGGAACTATGCCCTCTTCAAGTAGTTGCAAGGTCTGTGGTCTAATTTCCAGGTCTTTGATTCATCTTGAATTGACTTTTGTGCAGGGTGAGAAAGTGGGGTTTATTTCCATTTTTCTGCATATGGTTAACCAGTTTTGCCAACACCATTTGTTGAAGAGGCTATTTTTTTCCCCAGTGTATGCTTTTGGCTCCTTTGTCAAAAATCAATTGGCTGTAAGTGTGTGGGTTTGTTTCTTAGCCTTCTATTCTGCTCCATTGGTCTATGTGTCTGCTTTTGTGCCAATACTATGCTGTTTTTATTACTATGGCTCTGTAGTATACTTTGAAGTCAGGTATTGTGATGCCTCCTGCATGGTTCTTGTTGCTGAGAAGTACTTTGGATATTCTGGGTTTTTTGTTATTCCAAATAAATTTAAGGACTGCTTTTTCTATGTCTGTGAAGAATGACCTTGGTAATTGAATGGGTATTGCATTGAATCTGTAGATCACTTTTTGGAAGAATGGCCATTTTGATATTTATTCTTACTCTCCAAGAGCATGGGAGGTTTTTCCATCTTCTAAGATCTTCAATTTCTTTTTCAATGTTTTATAATTTTCCTTGTAGAGGTCTTTTACCTACTTGGCTAGATTTATTCCTAGGTATTTTATTGTTTTGGGAGATATTGTGAGTGGAAATGTTTTCTGGATTTATTTTCAATTGATTTATGGTTGGCATGTAGAAATGCTTCTGATTTTTTAAGATTGATTTTGTATCCAGACACTGCTGAATTTGTTGATCAGTTCTATAAGCCTTTTGGTTGAGTTTGTTGGGTCTTCTAAGTATAATATCATGTCATGTGCAAATAGAGATAGTTTCATTTCCTTTGATTTCCTTCTCTTGCCCTATTTCTCTGGCACGAGTCTCTGGTACTATATTGAAAAGGAGTGGTGATAGTGGACATCCTTGTCTTTTTCCTGTTTTTAATGGGAACTCTCATAGTTTTTTCCCATTTAATATGATGTTGGCTGTGGGCCTATTGTATATTGATGTTGAGGTATGTTCCTTCTATTCTGATTCTCTGCAGTGTTTTTATCATGAATGGGTGTTGGATTTTGTCAGATGCTTTTTCAGCATCTATCGAAATGATCATGTGATTTTTGTCTTTAGTTCTGTTTATGTGGTGGATTACATGGATTGTTTTTCATATGTTGAACCAGCCTTGCATCCCTGGGATGAACCCGACTTGGTCATGATGTATGATTTTCGTGATGTGGTTTTGAATGCATGTTGCTAGTATTTTGTTTAGAAGTTTTGCATCTAAGTTAATGATATAGGCCTGTAGTTTTCTTTTCTTGAGCTGTCTTTATTTGGTTTTGGTATTAATGTGAAATTGGCTTCAAAGAATATATTTGGGAGAGTCCCATTTCTATTTCATGGAATAGATTGAGGAGTATTGGAATTAGTTCTTCTATAAAGGTTTTATAAAATTAACCTGGGAAACCATCTGGTCCTGGGTTTATTTTGTTGGTAGGTTCTTTATTGCTGCTTCAATCTCTTTGATTGCTATTGGTCGGTTTAAATTTTCTGTATCTTCTTGATTCAACTTAGGAAGGTTGTATGTGTCTAGAAATTTGTCAATTTCTTCTAGGTTTTCCATTTTGTTGGAGTATAGTTTCTCCAAGTAGTTTCTGATGATCTTCTGCATTTCTGTGCTGTCGGTGGTAATACCACCTTTTTCATCTCTTATTTTAGTAATTTGGATTGATTCTCTCTTTCTTTTGGTTAGATTGTTAGTGGTTTATCTATCTTGTTTATTTTTTTGAGGAACCATCTTTTGGTTTTGTTGATTTTTTGTATTGTTTTTTAATTCTCTACTTCATTGATTTCTGCTCTGATTTTACCAATTCCCTATCTCCTACTGGCTTTGGGGTTAGACTATTCCTGTTTTACAAGGGCTTTGAAATGTGTCATTATGTTATTTATTTGGTGATTTTCTGTTCTTATGTGAGCACTCAGTGCTATGAATTTTCCTCTTAACCTGCCTTGAGAGTGTCTCAGACATTTTGATACATTGTGTGTCTATTTTCATTTGTTTCTAGGAATTTCTTAATTTCTTCCCTTATTTCTTCTGTGACCCATTCCTCATTCAGCAGGTGTTCAGTCTCCACGTGTTTATGAGGTTTCTCTGGGTCTTCTTATAGTTGATTTCTAGTTTCATTCCATTATGGTCTGAAAAGATGCAGGGGGTTATATCACATTTTTTGAATTTGTTAGTACTCACTTTGTGGTCTAGGATATGGTCTATTTTAGAGAAGGTTCCATGAGCAGCTGAAAAAAATGTGAATTCAGCTGTAGTTGGGTGGAATATTCTTTCTGCGTCTAGTAGGTCCATTTGGTTTATCATGTTCCTTAGGTCTGAGGCATCTTTACTGACCTTTTGTCTTGAAGTTCGATCTAGTAGTGTGAGAGGGGTGTTGAAGTCTCCCAATATTATTGTATTGGGATCTATGTGTGACTTAATGTCACAAAGAGTTTCTTTTATGAAAGTGGTTGCACCTATGATTGGGGCATAAATGTTGATTATTGTTATATCCTCTTGCTGGATTGTTCCTTTTACCAAAATAAATGACCTGCTTTGTCTCTTCTCATAAGTTTAGGTTTGAAGTCTAATTTGTCTGGTATCATAGTTGCTACTCCTACTTGTTTTCGAGTTCCATTAGCATGGATTACCTTGCTCCATCCCTTAACCTTTAGTTTGTGAGTATCCTCACTTGTAAGGTGTGTTTCTTGCAGGCAGCATTATAGATGGTTTGTAATTTTTAGTCCATTTTGCCACATTATGTTTTTTGATTGGGGAGTTGAGGCCATTTATATTCAGTATGTTTATTGAGAGATGACTTTTAATTCCTAATATTTTGAGTTTTAATTTCTATTTGAGGTAGTGTTTGTTCTTCTTTGTCTAGTTGTTCATTTGGCAGAAATAATTGTTTCTCTGGTTCTGGCATTTCTTTATTATTTCTTCTTTGTAATTAATCTCTTTGAGTATTTTCTGTAGTGCTGGTTTGTAAAACATGAAGTCTTTCAGTTTCTGTTTGTCGTGAAAGGTTTTTATTTCCCCATCAAATTTGATAGATATCTTTGCTGAGTAGATAAATCTTGGCTGGAAGTCGTTTTCTTTCAGAGTTTGGAATATGTTGTTCCACGCCCTCCCGGATTTCATGACTTGGTTTGAAAAGTTTGGAGTGATTCTTATTGGTTTACCTCTGAATGTTTCTTTGTCCTTTACTCTAGTTGCCTTTAAGATTCTCTCCTTGGCCTTTCTATTCGTCAGTTTGATTATTATGTGGCATGGTGAACCTTTACTCTGATCTTGTCTATTGGGGGTTCTATGTTTCCTGTACCTGAACGTCGACCTCTTTTTCTATGTTTGGAAAATTTTCTAATATTACTTCTCTGAATAGATTATTGATTCCTTTGGTTTCAGCTTCTAGTTCCTCTTCTATGCCTATTATTCTTAGGTTTGCTCTTTTAAGATTGACCAAGATCTCTTCAAAGTCCAATTCATGCTGTCAAATTGTTTTTTCTAAATTATATACTATGCGTTCATTTTTGGAGAGGTCATCTTCTAAGAGTGAGATTCTGTTTTCCATGTTGTCTAGTCTATTGGTGATAGTTTGTATTGATGCCTTCATTTCAATTATTGCATCCTTCACTTCCTTCAGAGCTTCTTTTTGATTCCTGTTCAGGGTGTCAGATTCTTTGTTTATTTGATCCTTCAGGCTCTCTCTGAATTCATTTTGGAAATCCTTTGTCATTTCTACTATTAACACTCTGAGTTATCCTTCTGGCAATCTTTGCAATTCTATGTTGGCGGGTTCTATTGTTGTGGAGTTGTGGGAGCTCATTGTTTCTTTGCTATTCTTCCTTCTCATGATTTCAGGTTTCTTAAGTTTATATCTTTGTTGCTTTTGGTAGCTCTATCTCACTCTGTAGGTTTCCTATGTCTAATCTCTCTCCCTTTATAGTATTTTATTCTGGTGGTAGATATTTGTTACTAGGTGAATAGCCTTACTGTATGGTTATTCTCAGCTCTTTGTTGTGTTTATTACTCTTTAAAACTAACTTTGAAATCTATGTCCTTTATCCCCCCCCACTGTTGTTCTGCCTGTAGATCGTCAGTACTGGGTTGTAGTTACTCTCTGGTTCCTGATGCCCACTGCAGTGGTGATGTTGATGGGTTCCAGGTGTTTATTTCTGGAGTCCTTTCTGTCGCTTCCATAATACAGAGTAGACTCAGAGGTGTGAGCTGGACAGTTTGTGCCATGTGTGTTTTTAAACTTCAGTGTGTGAGCTGTTGGGTGGTTCTGTCTGTCATCTGTGGTTAGTTTGTCCTTAGTGTCTGGCAATTCTTTCTGGTGGTTCACCTGTTTGGTCCAATCTTAGCAGTAGGGGTTTAGAGGAGTCAACTGGTATATACAAGTTTGTGTTGAATTCAATGGTGAAGGGTGAGGAGGAAGGAGCTGAAGTAAGAAATGCAAGGATAGGGTAAAGTAGAGAATAGAATTGAGTAGAATAAGAGTTTGAGTATAGTAAGGTAATATATGATAAATATTAGGGGTGGTGAAAATAGAAGAGTATTCTAGCAGCCAGTGTATAGTATTTAGGTATAGTGATATGAAATGGATTTAGTACACAGCAAAGAAAGAAAGAGAAAAAAAGGGACAGAGAGAAGAGAGGAGATAGGAAAGAGGGAAGAACCTTGCAAAAGATATGGGGAAAAGTATAGACAAGCAAGCAAGCAAGCAAGCAAGCAAACAAACAGAGAAAAGAACCCTACAGGTATATAAGTATAGAGCAGTTGGACTCTGCTGCCCTCTTGGGTTTGCTTGGATACTTTCAGCTGGTTAAGGTCTACCTATTATAGTAGGTTCTCCAGCACATTCCAAGCGTTCTCACTTATTTGGTATCCTATAGCAATAATGTTCATTTGCAGGCCCAATTTTTGGTCTCCTTCAGTGATTGGGACCCTTTCTTGGTGCCTCTCACTGCCTGTGCAGGTGTTCAGTGCCGCTAGTGCCCCTCCCACTGCAAGCGTGGGTCTCTGCATTCTCCACTGGGGCTGTCCCTATGTTTCTCTCTGCATTTATGGCAGGTATCGCCAGTGCAGGACCCTGGGCCTGTGTCTCTGCCTACAGAAGCGGCCGATGTCACTTTGATCTGACTCTGTGCAAACACAGAACCCCACATTTTCCACAGAGAAGGCTGGGTTGGTCTCATTTTTTCCCAGGTACCACGACTGTGTGTCCTGTGGTGATCCCCGGGAACCCTGCAAGGGCACTGCAAGGGCGCTGCGACCTGCGGGCTGTAGGTCTGTCCTGCTGGAATGTCGCCAGGGGGGTATCTGCTTATCTGCGTGTGTACTGTATCTTACAACAGACCCCACTCCCACCTTCACAGGGGTGTTCTGCAAAGTCGCAGACTCCTGAGAGTCTATTGCTTGCCATGTGAGTCCCTGTGGCCACGCTGGGTGGTCTCTCCCTGGGGCGGCTTGTTAACTTACGGTCTCGTTGAGCGCTGCTCTTAATCACTGGGGGAGTGGGTGGGCTCAGCCACGCTGCCGCAGGTTCTGGTCAGGTTTCAGGGAATTTGGGTCACTGTAGTGTGTGGAGTGAGTTGCTGCTCACTTTCATTGTTGCCGATCTGTAGTTGCTGGATTTACAACAGGTTGCTGGCTTCTTTGTTGGTGGTGTGTGGAAGCTGCAAGGCCAGTAGCTGCTGGCTCGGTCTGACCAAGATGGCGCCACCTCCACAGTTCCCTAGGTAATGAGCTTGGAGCTCTTTACTGTCCTCTGTTTTATCTTTTGTCTTTGATTCTGTCACATTTCAAATTTTTCGTTGTGTACTTCAATTTCTTGTTGCTTTTATTCTCTTGTCGGGGAGCTGCTTTCACCACAATTGAGATCTGAGTCTCAGAGGGATCACAACATGGTGTCTCCCTCAGTTGCCATCTTGGAATCTCAACAGTTTTCATAATTAACATTAATTATTGTAACATTTCATACTTGTATTAGGAAACATACATTTTTCCGTCTGCTGATCGTAATATATTAAGCATATAAGGGCATTCTTAATCCTAGTTTTATCTGAAATGCATATATATATATATATTTGAAGTTGTTATTCTGTCATTAAGAATAAAATTCATTTCCTGTTCTCATTATTAAATGCATATATATATATAGTTGAAGTTGTTATTATATCATTAAGAATAAAATTCTTATCATTAAGAATAAAATTCATTCCCTGTTTTCATTATTGACATTGTTATGCTATTTGTATACAGTGGTAACTTGGACTTCTCTGAAGATCAAAGGTGCCAGAAAAGACATTGATCTACCTAGATATTCAACTGTTGGCCTTCTGAAGGCCAAGGTCAAATTAACTAGCAGCCTTTGGCTAAAACTGAACTACAGCTGAATTAATTATAACAGCTGTCAAAGATTTATATAGAATACCTTCTAAGTGTTAGACATCTGACTGGCTTTGGATCTATAATAATGAATAAGGATAACATAACTTTGTTTTCTTGTTTTAGAATTTTACTGGTACAATATAATTGTACATATATACATATAATATATTATAGTGAGATTCAAAATGATACACACATATATGTGTACAATATCTCTTGGCACAGTCTCCTCCTAACCCCATCCCACTGTGCCCCTTCTCTCCCCATACATACTAGTAAGTTTATAGTGATAGCTTCATATATGTACATGATATTTAGATTGTTCCCTTCCTCAAGTCTCCTTTCTGTTTTCTCTACATTTAGATCACTCAAATGTTGCAGCCTATTTCCCCATCATATTTCCTCATTCAAAATAGTTCAAATCTCTGTCCTACATATGCAAGAATACCAGTATTTTATCTGCCCATCTTATGCATTTTTGAATCTCTGAGATATCCCAAGATGGTTGTCATTTGACATCTTAACCAGTTCCTGGCTCAGAAACTCTGCCTCCCTCTTTTGATGGTCTCTAGCATCAAAATTTCTACCCATTGCTGCTACTCTCTCATATATGGCTTTCACCCCAGATGCTATCCTGGACTGCTGCACAATGCCCCACAGTAACAGGAGGATCAGTTGTGACGTTTGCATGACTTTAGCAGTGGCTTAGAGATTTGTTTAAAAGGGGGTAGGGGTGTAAAAATGGAGAACGCCATGATTATTACTAGATACAGAGGTTCCTGAGTTCCCAGACCCAAGCCATCCCCAGGTGCTCCCATGGTGCAAAGTTCCCTCTGCCCAGGCTTAGGCCTATCACAATGTATCAGGGGTCAGTTTATCTCTCCACTTCAGGAATACCTGGAACAATTCTCTCACATCTGGATCATAGGCCTCCTGTTCCTGAAGGCCGAGACTGTCACAGGCTCATCCCTTTGAGTGTCTACTTCCTCCCCACTGTCAATCTTCTGGTAAGACTGACAGTGGAAATATCTCTTCTTTCCTACACCCATCTGCAGAAGTATGGTCTTTCCTTGTAGCCCTTAGGGAATTTCAGAGCAAAACAGTACTCTCCCCAAAGTTAAGTTTATTGACTCCAGAATGCCTTGGAATACAGGTCATTATCCTGTATATAGTTGGATTTGAGCTTCAGCAGGCTCAGGCCATTCTTCTTCCTAAGGCAAGAGGTTATGTTTCCTTCCTACACTTTCCAGCCTCCACTAATCTGCTGTGGTGACTGCTTGAACAAGGAAGCACACTCATCTCCCTGGATCTAGCAAAAACTTTCAGGGGTGATGCAATTTAAATCCACTTACAGGAAATAAATACTTTGTGAAAGAAAAGGTAATTTGCAGCAATGCAGCCTTAGCCAGTGAGGACAGCCTTTTATATCACCCGGAAGCAGGTTACGATCCTTGGAGCCAGGCTCACCCCAGATTCTCCATACAGAATAGAGTCCAGGCTTGACCTTCTTAACACAGAAATGGTTCCCCCAAACAAAGGAGCAGTGTTCCCCCAAAGCTGAGTTCAAAACTTTTCCTCAAGGAAAACAAACTACTGGAAGTGTGAGAATGTTGGTTTTTCTTACTCAGCCATGAGTGTTGAAACCTCCTGGCATTCAAACTAGGCCAGAGCAACCGTTGCAAATGATTTCACTGGCACTCAGCAAAGTGCCAGTAGGTGATTGGAAAAAAATGAGATGGACCAACAGCTAGTGAAATCAAACACTAAGCAACAACTTCCATCCAGTATAATAAAGCTAAACTGCTGTTGAAGTATGCTCAGAGTACTCTGGGGACTCTTCTACAAGGAATTCTCCCGAATGATGAGCAGCAGAATGATTGCCTCTTGTAGTTTATTATAAGCTCTTTGTTTTTTAAGTTCTTTATTTTGTACATTTCTTTAGCCACCATAGAACAAGGAGCATGCATTATTTAATAGTCAGTGTTTAATAAATGACTGTCTAGCTGAATTGAATCAACTATGGATTCCCATATCTGCATCCTATTACGAAATAAATACTGAAGCATATGACAAAATGAACATGTTCTACTGACCTGTTAATTTTCTTCAAACTCTATTTTAAAGAAGGGAATTGTTTGTAGCCCGAAATCCAGGAACTCAACTTTTTATCCTCTGTTGAAGTAGAAGCTTAGGAGTCAGTACTAGGTCTTTGCTATTTAGTGAATGTTCTCTCTCTATGTGTCTTCATCTTCACAAAGTTTTGCACAAACATTGCCATGACACCCAACAGTCTATTCGCTGTGAACATTAATTGCAGTATAGAGCTGATGCCTCATGGCTATGGGTACAAGTCAAGTGTACCCTTATTAGTGTGCGACCTACTTCAACAGAATTTGAAGGCAAAGCTTTGTTTCTGGAATCATCAATCTTGTTTCCTGTGTTCATAACCAGTGCCACACACACATACACACTTCACACACATACACATACCACACGAACACACATGAAACATTCATTTATTCAGCTTCATATTTATGAAGTGCCTTTTTAAATTAGACATAGTCTTAGATGCTTGGGATACAAAAATGAATAAGGCATACATAGCTTTTATCCTCAGGGAGCCTGAAATCTAGCAAGAGAGGAAAATATAGACTTTTCCAAAGTACTTTTTGTACTCTGTTGCACATCCTGTTTTCTCTCCTGTATTCCTCTTGAACTGTAGCATGCCCTCAGGTTGGCATCCCACCTACCCACCCACCTTGTTCACTGTTGCTCCCTGGCATCCAGTACACTGCCTGCCTAGCCAATACACACTGAAATGAATGAGTAGATAAGTAAAACGATGTAAGTATAACACAGCTATATAAATAATTAAGACAATAACACAAGGGTTGTGGGCCAGGCTGGCTGTATGAATGAAATGCTTTGGTAGTGCAGAGGTAGGAGGAGACCCTGGCAAGGTGGGTGTCATGAGGACTGCAGGGAGCTTAAAGAGTGGGGAGAGGCCTGTCTGGGTTTTGGCAATGAGGAATTAAGTATACATGGTGACTTTTCAAAGAGAAGCACATTTGGAAAGGAGTTGCAGGCCAGGTAGTGAAGGGTTAAGGGACAAATGAGAAGTGGGTAGACCTGATTGGCCTGAGTTAGGTAATGAGCTCATAAAACCATGGGGTGGAGGCAGAGCCTTTTCATACTTACACGGTAGTGAGGCAGTTTTCTTTCATGTTTTCCATCAGATGTGGCCACTCTGAGTCAAAGAATGTGCTTATCTATGTGTGCAACAGAGACGTCTTTACTTCTGAATCAGTTTCCTGTTATTTTCAAATTACTATAAAACAACTATATAACTATGCAGGTCAGGGCTGGAAAGTTATTACCTTAGATAAGTTTCCTAATGAATCATCTCTTGGTCATTTAGAATAATTCCTTCAGATATGTATGGGTTATCCAGTTTGATCCAGTAGTTTTTTTTTTGCTTTTTTTTTTACCCAAAGGCAGCAACTCAAGGACCTGCTTTTTCTCATTTCTTCACTTGTACCAAAATATCTAATTCTCTCATGGATGCTAAAGTGCAGGCCATCTCATCTTAAAGAACAACACAAAAAGGGCATAGAGTACTTGGTCACCTTGTCTCTTCTTATACTCAGAGAAGCCTCTGGATGGTCCAAAGCTCTAAAATCAGACACCCCTGAAGGTCCATCTGCCCCTGTCAGTGAGCATGTAATTTAAGATAGTCTGATAAGGAATTTTAAAATAGTAAGTGAGATTTTTCTCTCTTCTTCCACTTTCTCACTGTTACCTTCCCTTAGCCAGAAAGTTGACATTATACATGTTATCACATCTACATATATTATAAGCCTCGAATTATGTCATCTCAGGCCAAAAGTGGATGCTGAGGCTCTGGTATCTTGCCTTTCTACACCTCCAGGTCCTTTTCTCAAGACCTCTAGAACTAAATATACTCTGGTTGCAAGTGGTTGCTAATGGGAGCTGGCCTTTTCTTTTTTTCCTGACAGGAAGTCTTATGAAGCCAGACTAAAACTACTCAGTTGGGATTTGGTGGACACGGCCCACCCAAAGACATTACACCCTCCCCAGAGTGGCCACGCACAAGGTGTTGAAGGCCTGGGGAATCCTCTGTGAGAGTAACTCTGGGAGAATGTAAAATAGGGATGTAAGATTGTGAAGGGTACTGATATTCTGAGGAGGTTACAGGAGAATTCCAGAGCAGCCTTTCATTTCATTTGAAAGGTTTCTTACTTAAAATATGCATATTTAAATACCTATAAAGTATAAATGATTTCTGGGACACATAGCAATCAGAAATCACAGGTAAGCTGGTTTTATAATACAAACCCAAAAGTCATTCTTTAGATTTCAAATTTCAAGTAGAACATGATGATGTAGGGGTTGTTTCTGTGAAATGCCACATGGGTATTCATAGCACAGGCGAGGCCAGACACCTCCAGAGAGGTTAAAGTTTCAGATCAAAGTGTCAACAGCCCTCAGCCAAGTCAAGTCAAAGATCTTGTTTGCTTGAGTCGAAATATAACACTTAGGTTTCAATGAATCAGTAAGATGGCGCCTGACCTAGCTTTGCAAGGTCAGAAGTTACTGATTTTCCTTGTGTTTTATGGTGGATTAGTTTTCTAGGCAGGGAACAATGGTGATGAACTCAGTAAAAAATTTATCTGTTTGTTTATCAATTAGTTCACTTTATTTTATACTATATTTTACTATTTTAAAAGAGGGTTCAGTAATATGTCTGAACATAACTTATATTGCACTGTGTGTTCTAAAGTTTTATGAGCGTTTAGATTTAAGAAATAAAAGCAAAAATGTTTATATATATGCCCTTCAAACAGTGGCCTTGGGGTAAAGCATTATATGGGACAAATACATTTTATATATCAAATTAGAAATAGTCAAACAATCTTCACAATTGGGCATATGGTTGTAAATAAGGAGACATTTTTGATGTACTGCATGTAGAATCTGCCTCTGTCTTCATGGTCATACCCTTTCTGAATTTGAAACTTGTGAATGCTTCAAATGTGAACTTGTGTCTCACTGCTCCTTCCTTTCTATAGAGCCCAAGCCAACTTGGATAAAAGAATTGTTCAAAACCAGTATGTTTCAACCCTCTGAGTTTTTCCCATAGGCAAATATCCCACACTAGCCATGATTCTTCCTTTGTATACCTTCTTCATTGTTCACGGTGCAGTTCTGTCCTCCTCTGCCCTTCGTTCCCATGCATACCCCTTTTCCTTTCATTTGTGCCCAGTTGCTCACCCCTGTCTTCTTGGGGAATGTCTTTGTCTTTTTCAAATTGAGAACCAAAAACCTTGTCATAGTCACACTGATAATATGAAAATACTAGTAACCCTAATATTAACTAAAATGAAAGATAACCTATTTTAAAGTGGCACTGAACAAAATAAAAAGCCAAGGCAAATCATCATCCATGGGTCTCAAGGTACTGAAAAACCCCCTTTGAAACCTTCCCTTAGGAATGTTACAACACATCACTTAAAAACCAGCACTTAAGAATAAAATTGTGTCTTATTCTATTTTATTCTCTTTCAGGTACCAGTTTACTATAACATTGTATTTCTATGATTTTGTATTTCAGATGCTCTGCATTTCAAGTGTATCACAGTTTAAGTTGATGTTTATGGGCTAACCCGGAAACCTTAAAACAAATGGTTTCCCTACATCTATAAGAAAATATGTGCAAATTCCCATCAGCTGACTTATAACGGGGCTTTTAGAACACATCCCAATGTAAGTTTTGACATACTGTGCTTCAGTCTTTGTTACCCCCCCATTAGGTTGCATGTCTGTTTGCATGTGCAGGTGTGGTGTATGGGCTGTATGTATATTTGTGTGTACAAATACACCTTTCACAATTCTGAGTTTGTAACATCTATTCTTTTCTTCCTTCAATAGATATTTAAATGCCTATTATGTAAAAGGTGCAGTTCTAGGCCTAAGAGATATCCAGAGATGAGATGCCTGCCATCACAGATTATACTCTAAAAGAGGAGGCATACATAAACCAAATAATTGCACAGACACATATGAAATGCACACCGTGGTGGGCATTCTGAAGGCGGGTCGCACAGCTCTATGCGAGCTCATAACCAGGCCCTTGCTTGTCTCCAGGGTCATTCCCTGGAGAGGGAGATGGGCAGGCTAAGATCACAGGTGCAGGCAGGAGTTAAAAGGGCAAAGGGGGTGGGAGGGGAGGAGGAGTAAGGATGGGGTGCAAACTGCTCCAGACAAGGGGACTCACGTTCAAGGCCTCATGTGCTCAGTTAGGTATTTTCAATGCCCCCCCCCCCCAGGAGTGACCACTGAGTAACTGGGAAACTTTTAACCTAAACCCATACCATTAGAAACTAATTATAACCATACTAGAAAATATGAAACCACGTGTATTTACAAGCACTTGGACTTTTTCCCCAGGTTTGAAGTACTCCTTAAGCCCTGACACCATCTTGAAGATGGAATTATGAATATGGCAACTTTTCTACGGGGCTTTGAGGAAAAGGGGATAAAGCACGACAGGCCTGAGGACCACTTGAGTAAAGAGAAAAAGAAAATCCTGTTCTCCTTCTGTGAGGTGTGCAACATCCAGCTGAACTCTGCAGCCCAGGCCCAGGTCCACTACAACGGCAAATCCCATCGCAAACGGGTGAAGCAGCTGAGTGATGGGCAGCCCCCACCTGCAGCCCCCGGCCCGGGGCCACTGCTGGCCAGCCCCAGCACCAACACCAGCGCAGGTAGGAAGGGGGCCCCAGGGCTCCAGACGCTTCTGGGAGAAATGGTTCTGACAGAAATGAAGGGTTTAGGGCAAGACATCTGTCAATTAAAACTACCATTGCAATATGTATTCTTCCCCCAGGAGCTCTCGGTTCCCCTTAGCATTCTCATCTCTCTCTCTCTCTCTCTCTCTCTCTCTCTCTCTCTCTTACACACACACACACACACACACACACACACACACACACACACTTTGTATATTGGATCATAGACTTCCTGTATCCCCAGTGTGTTAACATTTCCTAATGTATTTTGAAGTGTGTTTAAAATGGATCAGTGATGTCAGTTAGTTTCCCTCTCTCTGCAAAATTCGACTTTCTTGGGTTTTCGTTATCTGCTTTCTGTTAGGTGGTGTACTACTTGATAGTATATAAAAAGCTACAGCTTTATTTATAACATCCCATGGTGCAGGAAGGGAGCATTAATCTTGCACATTAGACTTGTCATTTCTTGTAGAGAATCGCCAGCAGCGTGCGGGTGGTGTTCTGAGGAAAGGAACGGCCTCGCCTGGCTAACAAGGCTTACCTCTGAGCTCAGCCCTCAGCACTTTTGCTCTTCTCTCACCCTCTCCTTGTGGGCCAGGCAGAGGAATTTTACATTCCTGCATCTGCCCTGAATTTTAAACAATCTTTCCAGTCCTTTAATTTATCCTTGGGCGGCCCTTCCTTCTCCACACTGCTGGTCAATGCGTGGCAGAGCTCATGGAAACTGAACTTTGCTGTTATCCGTGGTGAAGGTTCCAGAGGAGGGCCTTCTAGTCAAGTTTTAAGTGGAAGGCCAAGAGAAGCCTCCCGCTAAAAGTGGCGCAAGGACTTCAAATCCTTCTCTATTAAGTGTTTGCTCTGGTCACGAGGTCTCCACTTAAGGTGAGATAACGCAGTGGAGCCTTCTGTTGGAATTTCACTCAGTACTGCTATATGACTGTGACTTTGTAAAGTTATATACCATGATCCACACTGGATACCAATGAAGTGTGTGTGTGTGTGTGTGTGTGTGTGTGTGCGCTGCCAATAAATAATTTTTATATTTCAAGCTTAAGCCAACTACTTTTTACCTAGCATATGGTTTCACCTCATTATGATCAATACTTACCACATTGTGAAAGAATATAAAGGAGCTTACAAGATGTAAAATACATGCTTACAATAGTGAGAAATTACTTTTCATTTTCTATTCATTTATTATTTTGATAAGTATTATAATTATTCATAGAAGTATTAATGTGCTTGTGTTTACATATTAAGAATATGGTTAGCGTTAGGTTAAAATCTGATTAAATTGGAGAGCAAATATAGCCGGAGTAAAAATTTGAATTACACCTGAATCCAAATGTCTATAGACACTGTAGTAATTAAAAATATATTTCTGAAGAATACCTAATGGCAGGGATGTCTGCGATTGTACGCTAGTCGAACAGCAGGAACTGAAGTGGACTTACCTTGTTGCTGTTCTGAGAGTGCATGTACCTTATCTACTTTTTCTAGTCTCAACTCAATGAGGAGCAACTCTGACATCATTTAGATTTTTTTTCCCCAGTCACTTTCGTCAGTTTTGATCTATCAAACTTCTGTTTCCTGCTGGGTAGCAGCTCTCTTAACACTCTCTCAGCCCATAACTTCTCACTTTTGTATATTCAGAAGGACTCTTTGATGTAGAAGATTCAGTTCTATTTATAAAACATCTATCTCATTGCCAAATTAAGATTTGGCTACATGGGCCTGGAGCTTAGCGAGGAGGTCTGGGCACAGTTGTGCTCACTCTGCCCTGCTGCAGCCTGCTGTTCAGCCCAGGAGGTGGGAGCTGTGCAGGGGAGGGAGGGGGGTGATTACCTTACATTTGAGTCTTGATAAGGTTACAATGCTCTTCTTGGCTGGTGATTGCTGTTCTGGTGGTCTCTGTGGGTCACAGATGCTCCTAACCATGTGGATGAAGCCCCCCATAGTCCCTTAGGCATTGTGGGTTCCTGGTGATGTAGCTGCATCTTCCAGCTTATCTGCAGCTGGTAGCAAAATGCTCTACTCCTCAACCATATGTGCTTCTTTCTCACACTGTAGGAGTCCTAGCCAGACTGTGTCCTTGATTTTCATGTATACCAATTTTTGGGACTTTAGGGCACAAACGGAATCCATATTGAAAATTTGGAACTTGTAGGGCCCAGGCAGGAGAGGTAGAGTGGGCTATGGAGGGCTTCTCTTCCTTGTTCAGGTAGCAAGTTCATTGATAAAGCAGATGCCTAGCATTAGGGAACAAAAATGCCAGTCTCCATTTTTTTTGCCCATTGCTTGGCTTTAGAGAGTCCTACAGGTTGGATTGTGCCCTCAAAACACACACACACACACACACACACACACACACACACACATGTTGGTGTCCTAACAGTACCTCAAAATGTGATGTTATTTGGAGATAAAGTCTTTATAGAGGCAATTCAGTTAAAATGAAGTTATTAGGGTTGTATTTCATCCAAGACAACTGGTGACCTTATGAAAAGAGGAAGTTTGGACACAGATGGACACACACAGAGAAAAGATGATGTGAAGAGACACAAGGATAAGATCGCTATCTATAAGCCAAAAAGAGACCTAAAACAGATGCTGCCCTCACAGCCCTCAGGAAGAACCAACTCAACAGACACCTTGAGTTCTAACTTCTAGCCTCCAGAACTGTGAGATGGTAAAATTATGTCACCCAGTTTGTGGCACATTGTTACACTAGCTTCAGCATTCTCATACAGGGAGGAAATTATAGCCTGTCTCCTGCCCAAAGGGGAAAGATGTGATAGCAATGATCTTCTCCCCAACAACTGAATTTAAGAGGTGATTGATTCTTCTCTTTGTCAGTCTCATAATGTTGGGGTTGGTGAGGGTGGGAGAGGGGTCTACAGGGTGGCAGATTTACAGGAGAATTCTACCAAACATTTGAAGAAGAATTAAGCCGGCTGTGGTGGTACACACCCCAGTACTTAAAAGGCTGAGACAGAAGGATCACAGGTTCAAGGACAGCCTCAGCAACTTAGTGAGAATCTCAGAAACCTAGCAAGACCTTGTTTCAAAATAGAATATAAAAAGGGCCGGGAGTGTAGCTTGGAGGTAGAATGCCCCTGGGTTCAGTACCTAGTATCACAAAAAAAAAGAAAAGAAAGAAAATTAATTTTACACAATTCTCTTCCAAAAAACAGAGGAGGAAGAAACACTTCCCCACTTATTTTATCAGGCCAATATTACCCTGGTACCAAAAGCACACAAAGACAATTTAAAAAGAGGAGAGAGATCTACAAACTAACATCTCTCATGAATTTTGACTCAAAAATTTTCCATGAAACATAAGCACACCTAATCCAACAACATATAAAAAAAATTATGACCAGCGGGATTTGTTCCAGGTATGCAAGGCTGGTTCAGTATTTGAAAATCAATAAGCCGGGCGTGGTGGCGCATGCTTGTAATCCCAGTACTTTGGGAGGCGGAGACCAGAGGATCCGGGTTCGCGGCCAGCTTCAGCTGTCTTGCTCTCTCTGTCTCTCTTTCTCTCTCTTCTTAGTGAGGCCCTACGCAAACTTCGTGAGACCTGGTTTCAAAATAAAGTATAAAAAATAGGGCCGGGGGCGTAGCGTGGAGGTAGAACGCCC
>PVJS01003689.1:0-73915 GCA_004027185.1 Glis glis | reverse complement strand
CCTCCTCTTCCTTTTGTGTGGTACTGGGGATTGAACCCAGGGATGTTTAGCTTTGAGCTACACCCTCAGCCCTATTTTTATTTTGAAACAGGGTCTCACTAAGTTGCTGAGGGCCTCACTAAATTGCTAAAGCTGGCTTCGAACCTGTGATCCTCCTATCTCAGTCTCCCAAGTACTAGGATTACAGGCATGTGCCACCATGGCCAGCTCCTTCTTTCTTTTTGATCATTCTTAGGACTGCCTTTACCTTCAAGATTACCTACCCACCATGTTCCAAAATGGGTATTAGGGCCCCAGCCATCACTTCTAGGTTTTAGACAGAATGAAGGAAAAAGAAAGGGGGAAAAGGACAAAAAAAAAAAAAAAAGGCATGTGTCATCTATCTGTCCCTCTTTTAAAGGATTTTTCCTTGAAGTGTCACTTGAAAAATGTTACTTACATTTCACAGGCCACATATAACTGCAAAGGAGACTGAGAAATATAGTTTTTGCTTCCTAGAATAAACTGGAATTAGTTTAGTAGGAAAGAGAGAGATTGTGGGTAGACAGTCTCAGCCCCACAACAGTACTGCATTTCTGACTTGTTTCTGTACACCAGGGTCCAAGTTTCAAGTAAGGAAGCATAACACCATCCTTTGGGCTTTTACAGAGAGTTCCCAGGTCATCTGGCCTAACAAGGGGACCTGGACAACCTAGCAGGCAGCCCTCAGTCTAAGGTCATGAGACCCTTCTTACTTTGGGGTGAATAGTAAGAACCTGACCTCAGCGGCCTCCCTGGCCTTCATGCCAGTGTCCACCCGAGACTCACCAGACATACCTCAACCTCAAGTGACATGATATGGGTGACGGAGGAGAGGGCAGAAGAAAGTGGATCATAATTACCTCTAAATCTTCCAGGGGCAACCACGAGAAGATGTATATTTTTCCCATGCAGCCTTGCTGCATTTAGATCAGATATGGGATGCTTTGGGTTGTGATTGAATGGTTGTGTTAGCTACGGCAGAAACTGTTAGTGCATTTGTGCTCTCAGGTGAGTGGGCTGCACTTTGGAGAGGTGGGTTTTTTGCACACAAAACCTCCACCACTACTGCATGGGGAGTGCCATGTGGGCAGAAGGGGCTCGTGCACAGGATGCAAATCCTGACCAACAGAACAGATTTGTCAGTCACAAAAAGTGAAAAGTCAGATGTTCTCCCTAATATGTGGAAGCTAGGGAGAATGGGACTTAGAAGGGACTCCAGACAAAGAAGAAGAAAACTTTAGATGAACAAAGAAGGTGAGCTAACTGAGGGAGTTGGGAGGGGAGTGGAGGGAAACACACTATAGCACATGATGTATATACACAAACTTATAAGACTCAATCACTATGCTGAGCATGAAAAGGAGGGAAGGGGGAGGGAACAGGGTGGGATTTGAGGGAGGGCTATTTGAGCAATGTGTGCATGCATGCTTCTGATACCCTGACACTTATCAAAATGTATAATTACAATGCACCAATAAATGAATATATATATAAAAAAGAACTTCTTCCAAAGCCACACAGTGCTCCTGCTCCTTCCTGGTCAAGGTGTACCATGAGTGCTACCTCTCCATCATGGTGAATTTCCTCTATGATATGCATATTCATATCCCCATAGCTGGGCATGGTGGCGCACGCTTGTAATCTCAGTACTTGGGAGGCTGAGACAGGAGGATCCAAGTTCGCGGCCAGCCTCAGTTACTTAGTGAGGGCTTCCCCAACTTAGTGAGACCCTGTTTCAAAATAAAGAATAAAAAATAAGCCTGGGGGTGTAGCTCGGAGGAAGAATGCCTCTGGGTTCAATCCCCAATATTAAAAAAAAAAATCCCCAAATCTAACTGAGATCTGCTTTGGCTCTGAGCATCCTGAAAGCAGGTTAGCTGAACTTGTGGTAACAGCACCACCAGGAACAGTCCCCAGTTGCTGGGGCAAAGAATGACTTTACAAAGATAAGACACACTGCATGAATTGTAATAATTAATTGAAAACTTCCTACCTCCTTCCAAAAGCCTTTGGGTTGTGCCTGCTCTGCCAGTTTGTCTTTTCTTCTTTTTCTCTATACCTGAAGCCTTCCATTATTCTGATCTTTGCTTCAAAACCACCAAAGGATCATTCTAAACATATTCGTGTCTCCTCTGCTATATGATGTTCTCTGATTTGTAAGAGATTTTTAGAGTTTACCCCAAATTATGCTGAAAGTAGTAATGATTTAAAAAATAAAGGTCAATTCTTGAACAGGTGAGACAAGGGGGCTGTGGGGAAGAAAAGACTGCAGGAACTCCTGGGGTGGAGTGGGGAGAGACAGAGGGACCAGGTACCCTCTCAACCAGAAAACCCACAGGGCAGAGACCAAGGACCTCCCTTCTTCATGGTCCTTCCTGGGTCTGCAGGACTAGAAGGTGCCTCCATTAAAAAAAAAAACAACAACAACAAACTTTAGTCGAATGAGGAGAGAAAACAGTAAAATAGTGGAAGGGGATTGGGTGGAGGAGGTGGGAGGGGAAAAACAAGGATTGAGGAAGAGAACAGTTCATATAAGGTTACATCCATACAAGAAGGTTTCATTACCAGTGTCACTAACATGTATGGGGAAGGAGGAAGGAGAGGAGGGGGGCAGGTATATGGAGGGAAATATAACAAGTGTTATGTGCATGTATGTTTGTATCACTTTGAATCTCATTATGATGTATAATTACATTGCCCCAATAAAAATCTAAAGACAAACAACAACAACCAAAAAACCCAGGCATTGATGGTGGTGTTGGGAGACTTATGACGACACCGGGACTTGAATCTGAGGCTGGGAGTTTGGGGTTCTGGTTTGTAAAGGCAACAGAGGGAGCAAAATGGAATTCTCCACTTCTCAGGAAGATCTAGAAGAATGCCGTGTCAGACAAACAGAACAGGGCACGCGTGCAGCTTTCATTTTTCCTGTAGCCACATTAAGAATGTGAGAAGACACAGGTGAAATGAATTTTAATAATATAGTTTAAACCCCTATGTAGCCAAATATTATCATGTCAACATGTAATCAATATAAAAATATTAGGGAGATATTTTGCAATCTTTTTTTGGTATAAAATCTGCCATGTATCTTGTACTTACAGCACACTGAGGTGTGGTCTAGCTGCATTCCACGTATCCAATGGCCAAAAATATTATCATGTCAACATATAATCAATATAAAATATTAGGGATAGATTTTGTAAACTTTTTTATTGGTACAAAATCTGCTATGTACTTTGTACTTGCAGTACTTTGAGGTGTGGTCTAGCTACATTCCATGTATCCAATGGCCACAAATATTATCATGTCAACATATAATCAATATAAAAATATTAGGGAGAGATTTTCCAAACTTTTTTATTGGTACAAAATCTGCTATGTATTTTGTACTTGCAGTACATTGAGGTGTGGTCTAGCTACATTCCAAGTATCCAATGGCCACAAATATTATCATGTCAACATATAATCAATATAAAATATTAGGGAGATATTTTGCAATTTTTTTGGTACAAAATCTGCTATGTATTTTGTACTTGTAGCACATGGAGGTGTGGCCTAGTTACATTCCACATATCCAGTGGCCACAGGTGGTGAGTGCCTGCTGTACTGATCAACAGGGTCTAGGAAGATCCATTGTTTAATATGTCACAGCTACCTCCCTCTGTCCTCCCCACACCTCCGCTCTCTGACCATTCTGTCATCTCTCTCCGTACAGTTTCCACTTTCTGCCTCTCTCCCAACTCTTTCTCCACTACTCTCCACTCTTTCTCTCCTTTCCTTTCTTTGTAGCAGTGACTTTCTCATTAGAAATGAGAAAAGAGTTTTAGAACCAAAAATAAAGGGACAAAAGAGCTTAATTTTGTGGTAGAATGGAAAGGATATAAAGCAACGGGTATGTAGTTCCAGCCCAAACAATACCAAATCTAGCTCCAGGAAGAAATAAAATTTCCAAGTGAATGGGAAGGAGGTCATTGAATTAATTTCATTCATAAAAAACGCTAACTCTTCTCTGTGATTTAATTTCTCTCTGCCCATGTGTGTCAGATTTTCTAACAGTAACCACCTGGATTTCTTTCAGTAGCATAGACTCCATTGATTGCTCCATCTTTATGAATTAGTGTCCAAGCTCAAGTAGGGTGTGTGGGAAGAATCTTCAGATGCTACCCTCCCCTCTCCCGCCTGAAGCCTCCAGGACTAGTAGCCTTGTTTCTTAGAGAACAGGAATGAGGAAACAGTTTCTTTCCCCCTCCTCTTCCTCCTTCCTTTTTGATGTTTAAGAATAGCTGGAATGGGGCACAGTGGCACCTGCCCGTAATCCCAGCACTAGGGAGGCTGAGACAGGAGGATTGCAGGTTCAAAGTCACCTCAGCAACATAGTGAGGCCCTCTGCAACTTAGTGAGACCCTGTTTCACAATAAAAATAAAATAAAGTAAAATAGGGTGGGGGTGTAGCTCTGAGGTAGAGCGCCTCAGGCACCTGTAATCCCAGTACTTGGGGGGCTAAAACAGGAAGATTGCAAATTTGAGGCCAGCCCCACCACTCTGAAGTTTATTCTTTATTTTGAAACAGGGTCTCACTAAGTTGCTGAGAGCCTCACTAAGTAGCTGAGGCTGGCTGCCAACCTGGATCCTCCGGTCTCAGCCTCCCAAGTACTGGGATTACAGGTATGCGCCACCATGCCGGGCTGACCCTGTTTCAAAAGAAAAAATAAAATAGGGTTAGGGGTGAAGCTCAGAGGTAGAATGCCCCTGGGTTCGATCCCTAGCATGTGCACGCGAGCGCAGATGCGCGCACGCACACACACACACACACACACACACACACACAGAATAACTGGGAAGATCCTGGGGGTCATGTAAGGGGGTGCTTGACTCAGAACTCTGATCTGTGGGTTTCTTGAGGACTGAGGACTGTTCTTCAAAGTCTTGGGTATATAGGAACTGCAGTGTAGGTTCTGAGAGACATTGTATTTCCCCTAACTTCCCTCTAGTTCAGTAACACTTTTCTACTTAGTGCGAAGTCTCCCAAAGATCATTTTTTGGTTAACATTGGGCTGCCTTCTTGATTATCCCAAGTCTTCCCTCTGGTTGTAATGCACTGTGTGTGCCCAAAGCGTTTCCAAAATCTGGGGCTTTATGGACAGACTGCCTCAGTTAATCCATTAAGTTAAAATAAATCAAGCTCACTGACCAATTTCTGAAATAGCAATCATTTGGTTGGTTTGACATTTTGACTGCTCATCTCTGCATTTACATATAATTTCGCTTAGGTTGCCCTTTCCTACCATGTGCTAGTTCCACATGAAAACACTCCGCTGTAGCTTTAGCCCCACTAGCTAGGCCGAGCCAAAGTTTTTGTTGTTTTCTGTCTAACTTATCTACCACCCACTTTATTTGACCTTACAAACATGTTTAAATAGATTTCCCGGATAATGACCATTTTAGCGGGCAACTTCCCGTTTAGATATTACAGCAGACACAGTTCAAATTAGAGGGCAGAGCAGAAGCACTAAGAATCATGAGACCCTGGATAAATATAGTAGAAGTGCTCGGCCTCTCTAGGACAAGGCTGGGACCCAGTCCCTGTATACCACTGACTCAGGGACTGACTCCCAGGAGCGCAAAGCGAAACAATCGCTGGTTTCATCCACTGGTGACTCAGTCATGTTGCTCTCGATAAATGGGGGCCAAAGAAGGAGTCTGCTGTCACAGAGACACCTCATTTCCACCCTGGGAGTTTCACTGTTCGCTGGACTCGCGCTGAGTCCACGCGGAGGAAAACAAAGATGCCCTTTATGCACTTTGGGAGGGAGAAGGGTGCTCAGCAAAGAGAAGACTCTTTCAAAGGCGAGCAGATGAACAACTAGGAAGAGCTGTTTAACCTGATATTCAAAGGCAGACTTTCAAAGGTGGCTTTGTACTACTTAACTTTATCTTGTTTTCATGTGTTCCTCTGCTTTGTGATGTCAGCAGTAACCCAGTCCACAAATGATATGAGTGTGTGGTGATAGCCTGGTGTTCTAGAAGCTGAACATCTAATGCAGCACTTTGCATACTCTAGGTGTTTAATGAATGCAGCACTTTGCATACTCTAGGTGTTTGATGAATGTAGCACTTTGCACACTCTTGGTGTTCAACAAAGGATGGAGAGCTGAAAATTGCTGTGGTTACATTGCAATGGCGCGTTGACCTTCTTTGACAGCAGCTTTATTTGTTAACTTGATTTTCCAAATGTCAGAACTGCCAAATCTTCTACAAGTCTTCTTTCTTTTCCTGACACTCGGAGTAAGGGTTGATTTAGCAAGCATTTCCAGTTACTCTGTGGGCATCTGATGGGTCTTTTAAATTGCAGGAGAACATAATTTTGTGACCTAGAGGGGAAACATTTTGGATAATTTTTCCTAGTCTTCATTAAACAAGCTGACCCTACCTCTCCCCCTCTTTCTTCTATAAGAATACAGGTCCATGTTTTCTGAGTTGGAACAAAAGAAAGAAAAGTATAACATATAAAGCTGTACTGCAATTTGATGAACAAATAGATCGATTTTCTCAAAAGTGCAGGGAAAAAAAACTTGGGTACTAGGGGAAAAAGCCATTAGAAAATAAATTATGGAAAAGTTAACAAGCCCATTTTTTTTTCCTTTTGAGGGAAAAGTAACACCTTCAAATGGGCAAATGGTATTATTACTGATTAGTTGATAAACCATCAACTGCCATTATACAGTGCATGGACATATGTCTTCATAAAAATTGCCTGAGACAAGTGCAGCATTACATTCTCTTTGAGCAGAGGTGGTAACAGCTTTGCAGGCTGCCTGGTGATCCAAGATCACACAATTTGTGACTGAGCTGAAACTGGAAACCAAGAATGCTGGATCCGAGTTCCATACTCTCTCCCTTGAAAAGGAAGGAAGTTGAATGACCAGAATGTGCACGGAACAAAAGCTACTAATAATGAGGCATTTGCAGTCAGGTCTCCTTGAAAACCAAAAATGTCTCCACTGTTTTCCTCTTGATTGACTAAAATGTGCTAAAGCTCAATCTGTGACTTCCACAAAAGCAGAGATTGTCTCCTCTAAGTCCCCTATACCTAACCAGTTTCTCAGGTGTTATAGGCACTCAACACATCCCGGATGAAGGAATAGGTAACTTTCCATGATGTCTTCTGGTACTATCTCCTTCTCTTATCCCTTAATAGTCTTTTCACAAATTCAAGGTGGGATGTGTGGGATAACATCGGGGTGAGCTCATGTTGGTTAGCCCAGTGAGGAAGCAAGGGTTGGAGCAATGCTTAGGTTTGTCTTCTCAAATTCCAGTCCTTCATAAAGGAATAAAAGCACCCCTAAGAGAGCTTTTGGAGTTGAAGGGACTTTAGAGATGATTGGGTTATCTTCTTCAGCTGCAGCACAAAGGTATGAAATGCCTGCGGTGGCCTTAGGGGGAGGTGGAAGCAGCCCTGACACGAGAACTGACATCTCCTAACCTCCATTCCAGTGTTCTTCCCACTGCACACCTGCCTGACGTATGCACCTGCATATACACATGTGCGTATGTGTATATATCTATATCCACATCTGTATCTATATCCATATCTGTACCTGTCTTCACATGGGCTGGTCATTCTTGTCTAAATCTTAGTAACATTGATGTCACTGAAATGCAGTAAGAAGGGGTAACATCTTTACCAAATGGTCTATTATCAATGAAATATGTTTTTTGATTAGCACCTGGTCAATAGTTATCATAAACAGCATAAGAAAGTTAATGAAGATTATTATAAAGTACTACATGGGCATTTTGAGCAGAGGTGGTAATAGCTTTGCGGGCTGCCTTTGACAACTCATCAGGCAATAAGTTTTCATGCTGAATGCTGGAGCAGGAGGGAAGAAATAATATTTCAAAGTGAATTGTGTATGGGATATAAAAATGAGTAATATGGGGCAATTTGGGGCACCTGTTAAATGGTAAGAATTCAATCCATAGTGCTACCACCTCACAGAATCAGGGAAGCCTTTCTGGAGGGGGATGTGTTGATGCCTTCAAAGGATTGGCAAAGTTAGAGCAAGTCACGGAGACTGACTCTGATGGGTCAGAGATGAAAAACCAAATGCTAATAATTCAAATGGTTTTTAAGATTCCTTCCAATGTTTTGGGCAGATCAGCTTTTGAGTTGCACTGTGTGTGTATTGATTCTATGGAGTTTGGGTCCTGGTGTTATGCTCACAAAATCATATGCTGGAAGGTTCCTGAGACAGGCATTGAAGGCTGTAGAGCCATCGTGGGCTGAAGGACACAGCATCTCTGCTCAGGAGTGCAGTGGACCCTGCTCTGCTCAGATGTCCTCTGATCTATGTGGACATTTTGGTGTGTCATTGCTTCTGTGTGATTTCATTTCTAGATCAACACTGTGACTCTCTGGAGAGTTTCTGTCCTTTTGCCTGCAAGCCTGATGACCAGGAGTGGCTTAAGGTTTACATCTCCCTGTGCAGCCCTTAGCCAATGACTGGCAGAGGAGAATGAAGGCCCAGATCCACTGCCTCAATTTTGGATAAACTTGGAGGTGTAATTCACATTCTCCTGCAGGATCAGGCTTAAATACCCTTGCTGAAATTTTTCCTAAATCCTTCTGCTTGGCTCTTGGCTTTACCCCCCACCCATTTTTGTGATACTGGGGATTGAACTCAGGGGCATTCTAATTCTGAGTTACACCCCCAGCCCTATTTTGTTTTTCATTTTGAAGCAAGGTCTCCCTACATTGCCAAGGCTGGCCTTGAACCTGTGATCCTCCTCTCAGACTCCTAAGTGCTGGGATTATAAGGCATGCACCACTCCTGGCTTCTTTCCCTTCTTTACCCATCACCCATCTTCCTCTACTTCCTCATGAAATATCTTTACTTCATGATCTGCATCTGGGAAACTGCCCTAAGATAAGCACCCATCTGTAGAAGAAAGATGAGAGAGAAAGGGAAATAATGCAGCTGAGCCAGAATCATATTGCTTCCTATTTCCCAGAAACGGAAGGCTCCAGTCCACACCCTTCCTTCCTCTAATTCCCAGGATAAATCAATAGAAGTGTGGAGGTGGTAAACTCTGATAACCGTTCCCTGAATAGAAAATAACAAGCCCCTCCCCCCTCCCCAGCATCCCCAATATAATCTGTGTTCAGAGTATGCAATTTGGAGATGATGATGACCAAGAGCGTAATCATAATCACAGCCCTATATCTGTGTGCTGTACCCACACATCCTCTTGCTCAGCCAGCAGTGTTTACCAGAAGGCAGCTGGCCAGAAAGGAAACCAGCCACGGGGGCTGCACGGTTCCAGGAGCCAGCCCATCAAGAAGGCATTTGTGACTTTTCAGGGCGTGGGGGTGAAGTGGAACAAAAGTAGTGTCTGTTTGCTTGCGTCATGGAAGCAGGATTGGGAGAATTTGCTGCTGACCGGCCAATGCCAAGTTGGTGGAGCCCAGATTTTTAAGACCAACTGGCTGCCCGTCAGGAAGGATATCCGAGGGATGAACCCCACCACTGTGACTCTCTTCCTCCCTCTGCTTGATTTTTTTCAGAAGGAGTGCCAATCTGTGATAGGCTGCGCTCATGTGATGATTACTGTATTGTGCATCTGCTGACACTAATGATGTGCAGACTTTCCAAAGTTCAAGTGCTTTATAATGTTCCAAAATGAATAGCAAGAGCATTTCTGGGAAGAGGAAGTGAACTACTGTGACATATGGACCAAATCTGATGACTTGTCTGAAACTGATCAGTCAAATCTTTACCTCCTTTATACTTTTCTAATCCCCTAAGAAATGAGAACCAATCATTGTCACATGCTCTAGTTTCTTGGACTGTACCTGCACAATGACATGAGTTTATAGCTCATGACTTTTGACTGATCGAGGAGAAATTCAATCTCAATAATGATTATTCTTATTAATTAACAAGGATGGAATGTTTTGTACAAAAAGTCACATTGAAAAGAGTATCACCCTAAAAAATGTATCCAATGCCTTGAAAAGATTAAGATACACTATGTCTGGTACTGCCCCCATCTGCCATTCCAGGAGAAAATACATTGAAATAAACAGGGTTATTTTAACATAATCAGTTCTTTATGATCCCCCCACAACTCCTCAAGGATGACTGATAGGATTTTGTAATCACAAATGAAGGAGCTTCATCAATTCATAGTTAAAGGAAGGAGTAACGAAATATAATGTCATTGCTCATCCACTTAGTAATCATCTTCTTTTTTTGGGGGGGGGTTTACTGGGGATTGAATCCAGAGGCATTCTACCCCCAAGTTATACCCCCAGCTTGATTTTATTTCTTATTTGGAAATAGCGTCTCACTAAGTTGCAGAGGGCCTTGCAAAGTTGGCAAGGCTGGCTTCGAACCTGCGATCCTCCTGTCTCAGCCTCCCAAGTACTGGGATTACAAGCGTGTGCCACTGTGCCCAGCTCATCACCTTCTTTTCACCTCTTTTTTTTTATAATATTTCCTAATGTGTTATTTACACTGTGAATTGCTTTCACAATACTCTTTTTTGTTTTTTTGAAACGGGATCTTGCTAGATTACTGAGAATCTCATTATGTTGCTAAGGCTGTCCTTGAACCTGAGATCCTCCTGTCTTAGCCTCCCAAGTACTGGGATTACAGGTGTGCACCACCACGTCTGGCTACAAGATTCTTTTAAAGCAAAGATGAAATTCAGTTTAGCCACTATCTTACTGAAAATGCCAAACTGGTTGTTATGGTTAGACATAGAATGTCCCCTGAAGAGCTCATGTATTAATCTTCAGAGTTGATATAATTAAGTCAATATGGTTGTAATCTCATCAGTGGAAAAATCCATTGTAATGGATTTACTGGGTGGTAAAGTAGGCAGATGGGGTATGGCTGGAGGAGGTGGGTCCCTGGGGGTGTGGCTTTAAGGACTGCGCTTGTGTCTTTAATTCTCCTTGCTTGCTCTCTGGCTTCCCGCCTCCTTTGCTCTCTCCCTCTCTCTGCTTCCCACTGCCATGCCCTGAGCTCCACAGACCTGGCCTGAAATAGACTGGACCTTGAAATCTCCAAAACCTGTGAGCAAATAAATCTTTCTTCCTCTCAGTTGTTGTGGCCAAGTCTTTTGGCTCACAGCAGTGAGAATACTCACAGAGACACTGGTAAAGTCTACATGATTGCATAGTAGTCAGCCTCTATAGTACAGGCAATCTAGACCTGACTAGGACCCACGGGACATCTGTAGGATGTCCAACCAAAGAGTGGCTGCCTTTCGTGTGAGTGTGTGTGTGTGTGTGTGTGTGTGTGTGTGTTTAATGTGTAAGGAAACCTCAGAATCCTCCTGAGCAGGTAAGCCAATCACTGGCAAGAGAAATGAAATTACAATAGTTACTTAGATTAATTGAGATTTTCTCCCTGGGATCATGGAAAGGAGGGAGTGAAGACCTGAACAAAAGGAAAAGTGGCCAATGGCCAAGAAGCCAACAGCATCTGCTTCTGCTGCCGTTCTAGAACCCAGCTTCTTCTACAATGGTGAGGGATGTGTTTGAGGAATTGAAGCAACTTTTTATAAAGTTGGCTAGTGCTTGTAAGATACAGAGGGAGTTAATACATGACTAGTGGGTGAACCTTCTCACCTTCTTCAAGTTATCTCATTAACTAATCTTCTGCAAATTCTGACCTTGTTTCTTTTAGATTATTTTATACAGACTGAAAGTACTTATTAAAGTGCATGTATAATTACTTAGAGAGGAATAGTACAGTAAATAAATGCCTTAGGATATTTTATTTGTCAACTCTTTTCTAAGCACTTAAGAGCAAGACACTAACTATGCTGGGTACCATGGATGATGCAATCACAAATAGCCCTTTGTACTGACAGTCTTATTAATTTGAGATAGTTATGTGCACAAAGACCACAGTAGAAAGTGATGCTATAGACATGTGGCTGGGTACTGGGGTTCAGAGGTAGGAACTATAACACCTAGAGAAAGAAGGGAGAATAGTGGAGAAAGTGGTATTAGAGTAGGTCTTTACCTGGAGCAGAATGACAATGCACAATTGTTAAGATGAGAAACAATTCCTAAAGGTACCTCATATTGGGTTAAGGGATTTGGAATTTATTACGAATACAGAAAAGGTCCTTCAAAGGTATTGGAAGCAGGAAGTGATCCTTGATGAGAACTGTTATTAAGGAAATTGTTCTAGTTTTGATGGGAAGTAAAATAAATGTATTGACTTTGGCAGTGGTAAAGACAGTTATGTAGCTATTGTTTGAAAAAACTTAGCTGATCATGTGGCAGTGGTACATTTTTGATAGTTGCAATAATGGAGAAGAGATGAAACATTTCAGGACAAGTAACACATTTAGAGAAATTTAGGTTCACACAAGTCACCTCAGTGAATTGTCTTGGACATTAAAAAGACACTATCAGAGTATTAGGACCCCCAAGGAGTTCATGGTGGGTGCAGGGGTTGAAGTCCAGCAGCAGTTTGGCCCAAGGCAGATGTTTCTCCCAAGCACTGTCAGGTTTTGTCATCCCTGGGTACGGATTTCCCAACCACTGCTTGTGGTCCCTGGCGTTCCCTGAATTGGCACCAACCTGTGCCCCAAAATGCCCTCTGTTCTTTCATTCTGCAAATGGCTTAGAAGATCATTATTCATGTGATCTGAGTTGATTTATGAAATCCTAATGCGATAGATGAGACCTCATTTCCTTGGGGGTTTTTATTTCTCTAGGTAGCTTTCCATTATGACAGCTACAATTACATGTGCTTTTCTGCCAATAATACTTATTTATTTTGTACTTCAAAGATTCTTGGCAGCAGGTCCAGAGTTCTGGAATTCACCTCCCCAGCTATTTTGACTCTGTTTGAGCAGAAGTTCTGAGAGGGATTAATGCCAGGCCATGCTATATACAATGCATTCTATTTGAGGAGTAAGAAGTGCAAGATGTTGCAAAGACTAAGGGTTGCTGCCGGCTGCAGTAATGATGTTGAGCCAGGTAATTTCAGCCAGCCTTCTAGGTAGATTCACCTTTATTAATCCGAAATCAATTAATCTATCAGCCTGCCTATCTGTCAACTAGCATTTCACAATTATAGAACAAAGTCGCACCAAGAAGCTACTAGCAAACATATTTACTAAGTGACACAAAGAATCCAAAGAAATAGTCACCAAATTATTAGAGAAAAATACGAAATTATGAAAGTATAGAAAAATAGCTTGTTCAGAAGACCTTAACCTTTAATCACTTTCATGTTGATATGTCCTGCATTAGATATAGCACCTACTGGTGATTTTATATCTATAGATTATTAAGCAGCAATATAAAGAGGAGAATGATGTAGTTCTGAAAACTGAATGGTGTATTCAGAGGCTTCTTTGGCTCATGAAACATTCCTCTCAAGAGAAGTTCAGTACAATCAGAAAAGTTTGGGGAAACAAATTAATATCTAGGTGAGTGTACTAGTTTCCTAATGCTGCTGTTAAAATTTATCACAAATTTAGCAACTTGAACAAATTTATTATCTTATAGTTCTAGAGGCCAGAAGTCTTGATTTAATGGACTTAAATCAAGGTTGGTAGGCTATATTCCTTCTAGGGGTGCTAGAAAAGGATCTATTTCCTTCCCTTCTTGGTTTTTAGTGTTTGCCTATGTTTCTTGGCTCATGGTCCCCTTCGATATCTCAAGTCAGCAATCACCAACCAGGTTGTTCTCACACTGCCCCATTCTAACCCTAACTCTTTTCCTTTTTTATACGTAAAGGGCCTGTGATTACACTGGGCCTGGAAAATCTCCCAATATCAAGGTCTTATGTTTAATCACACCTATAAAGTTCTTTTGGCATGTAAGATAATAGATAACATATTCATAGTTTTCAGGAATTAGAATGTGAACTTCTTGGGAGGGGTATTTTCTAAATGTCACAATAGTCATAGTTTTTGTTTGATCTTAGATAACTTAGTCTGGCTACCATCTCAAACCTTGTCTTCCTATGGAGTTTACAACTGAAAGACTGGTTTGTGTTGTTTGTGTGAATGGCATAAATGATAGAAATGAATTAGAAAATGGAAATAAGTACGAAAAGATAGAAAGATGAAATAATGGAAACTATGGAAGATAGAAATCAATACAAAAAACCAGGCACGGGCCTGTTGTTCTGGTAAGTGGGAGGCTACCCCATGTACCAGAGGAGGATCACAGGTTTGAGGCCAATACAAACTAACTTAACAAGATGCTGTTTCAAAATGAAAATAAATAAATAAATAGGCTGAGGGTGTAGCTCAGTGGTAGAACACACACACACACACACACACACACACACACCCCATGGGTTCAATTCCCAGTACCACCAAAACAAAAATTAGAAGAAGAAAGGAAAGAAATGTGAAAAATAGAAAAATTTAAATGGGCCCAGAATCAAGAAATATTTGCTTCTTAACTAATCAAGAATCCTTTCTTTTTTTGCAGTGCTGGGGATTGAACCCAGGGCCTCCCACATGCTAGGCAAGCATTCCATCACTGAGCTACATCCCCAGCCTGTTAATCAAGAAATATTTATCAAACATACTTTATGTTACACTTTATAGGAAACAAAAAATAGAAGAAAACATGAGCCTTACTCTAGGGAACTTCCAATCTAAGGGGCTTCTAATCTTAGAGGAAAAGTACATAAGCAAATAACTAACGTTTGTCCAGTCACCCATCATTTGCTTGAAGGAATGGGCTTTCTAATGCCCTCCAGATCAACCGCTTTGCTCTTAGCCCACAGCATGTTTTGGCGTCTTTTCTGGGTTTTCCTACAGGGTGCCCTGAGCCCACAAGCATGTCCCAGAAACAACGAATACCTCGGATTTGGCTGGAGCTGGGGGAACATACCTTCCTTAGAACGTGATGGGTGGGGGCTCAAGCATTTGCTGTCATCAGGAGCAGTTGGCAGACTAATGACCCACCCAGGAATCTCTTGTTCCTCCTACTGCATTGTCCTTCCCAGGGTTGGCGAGTAGAAGCACCCAAGGGCTAGTCAGTACTAATGCTTACAGCTAGGCTTCATTGTGACATTCCATTGCTACCACTTAACAATATCCACGTTTTGTAAGTGGCCACAAATCCAGCTTTTATCAGCTTGGAGGAAAACTATCACAGCGAAAGGCCTTTGCCACATGTGTAATTTCAATGTTAATTCCTTGGACATGGTTCCATTTGGAAATGCTTCCGCTCCAGCCTCTTTAGGTTATCTTGGAGAAACATTTCCATTCATCTAGTCTCGTTGATTATGTCCTTATTCCCCTTTGATGTCAGAAATAGGCTGGGTTCTTCCAGTTTCTTGTCATCAATGCTTCAAAAAAGGCCTTTAAGTAGGTCTAAAAGAACAAGATGTGTACACACTCAAGAAACAACAACTACAACAACAAAACCTGGAAAATTGTTCCAAGATGCAAATAAAGTGGTACACGATCAGTAAGGCATGGGTGGGAGTGGGTAGGAGGGTTTCTCTTTATCTGCTGTCTCTCTCTATTCCTGAGCGTCCTTCTACTTCTTTGGTCACAGATGATTGAAGATGAAAAAAGTTACTTCATATCTCCTTGTTCCAGTTCAAATGCTACCACACAACTATTTTTTATATTTTCCTCCCAGAATCACAAATATGCAAGCTGGAATAAAATAAAACAGTAAAAAAAGAAGAAATAAATTCTAAAAACAATTCTTTGAAAATATTTACAAAATAGAAAAGGAAAAAAATAGAAAAGAAAAAAAATCCCTTGCCAGTTAAAATAAAAGGAAACAATTAAAGGAAAAAGAACAATACATTTTAGAAGAAGTTATTTGAAAATATTTACAAAATAGAAAACAAAAACAAAATCAACAACAGAAAGAAGTAAAAAAAAAACAACTCCTTTGCAAGCCTGGTTAAAGTAAAAAGATGGAACAGAAAGGTTAGAATGAGGGGTGGGGTAGTAGCATAGCAGGGGTGCTCACCTCTATGGCTTGACCCCCTGGGCTTGATCTCCAGCACCATGAAAAATAAATAAAGGAAAAAGAAAAAAAGTTAGAAATGAGAATGGAGACATACACAGGTATCAACAAAATCAAAATAATTATGAGATGTCACCAGCAGATCTGTACTTCAGGGACAAACTAAAGGAAGTTTGTTAGATTAAAATAAAATGACACAGGAGGGGAACTAGGCTTTTCCGAAATGAGTGAGAAACCAAAAATTGTCAACATCTGGAAAAATATGAAATATTTTCTCTTAATTTTTGTAAAAGACATGACTATTTAAAGCAAAAGTTACTTTTTGCTGTTGTCTTTTAGGATGTGTAGCATACAGATGACATACATGTTACAGAATGGGGACATGGACCAGTCCAGTTGCAACATGAAATATGAACTCTAAGAAGACTGTGAAACATTCATCATATGTAGCTTAACCCATAAAGCAACCATATAAGCACTATAAAAATGCAAAGAGGCATAACTAAGAAGCCCATAGATAAACTGAAATAGAATTCTAGAATGATATAAAGTATCCAAAATAGCCAGGTATGGTGGCCCACACCTGTAAACCCAGTACTTGGGAGGCTGAGAGAGGAGGATCATAGATTCAAGACCAGCACATGGTGACTTAGTGAGACCTTGTTTCAAAATAAAAAATTATAAAAAGGCTGGGAATGTAACTCAGAAGTAGAATGTCCCTGAGTTTGATCGCCAGTACCACACACATACATACAGGTATACACATAAAAGTATTCAAAATAACCCAACACTAGGTCAAAAACTTGTGTAGAAAGTTTACTATGAAGATATTAGGAAAGTGATTAAAAATTTCCATTAAAAGTTACCAGGACTAAATGGTTGCACAGTGGATTCCTAACAAGCCTATGAAAAAGGAGGTAATCCCAATGTTACTTAATTCCTCCAGACCCCAGCAAGAGAAGGAGCTCTCCCCTGGGTCTTCTAAGGTCAGCATAGCTTCCACACTGTTCTTCTCAGGGTTTGGCTGCCCACTTCTGGGGGCTGAGTGGTGGTGGCCTGGGCTTTCCTGTGGAGACCTTTTCTTCCTTGCTATTTTGAGGATTCATGCAGTCACCTCACCTTGCCCTAATATCCCCACAACAATTAGCATTCCGAAATATGGAAATCCCTAACCTGATATCTCATTTTTGAAAAGGTGTTGATCTCTTGAGTAACTAATAGCCTTGTTTGCCAGGAAGGAATGGAGGAAAGGAAGGAGAGGAGAGGGAAGAAACTAATATGCACCAATCACCAACTATGTGCTGGCAAATTCACCTCTCCTGGGAGAGCGATAATATTACTCCTGCATTTATAGATGTAGAAACAGAGGATCAGAGAGGCCTTAAAATACAGGGGAAAAGGCCCACTTTCTGTAAGGTTGTACAGTTCACAAATAACAGGCATGAGATTCGAAACTAGAGCTTCATGCCAATCTCAGGGCAGGTGGTTTTCTTTTTTCTTTCTTTTCCAAACTACAAGAAAAAAAATTTTTAAATATTGAATTGAAACTTTGTCTTTGTGTTCTATTACTTCTAGAAACATGAAGAAGCATGCCTTTTCTCAGTGCTAGTGTATCCTCTACCCCACCTTCTCTGCGATCTGCTCTTTCCTGTTAGAAATGGCCATAAAGTCACATGTAGCTGAATTTTCTAAGAAGTATGATTTGCGTGTCCGCCATATCCTAGAGCTTATTTCCCCTCTCTGTGCCTGTTAAGCCTCTTGTCCGTCATCTCACCTCGGGCTCTCACTAAAGAATTTAGAGTCACCAACATCTTTATTATTTTTATTCAACAACAATTTGTAGGTTGTTTTTGTTAGTTAGTTAGTTTGTTTTGGTGCCAAATGCAGGGGTGAGATACCACACTGTATTTCTAATCTCCCAGTGCTTATATTTTGGTGGAATAAGGTAATGCTGGCTACACAGTAGAAGTGCTTGCAAAGTTTATCAGTCTGTCTTTAAAGCTTAAGTTCCTAGAGATTCTAATTTTGGGGGTCTGGACCAAAGCCTGGGAATCAGGGTTCTCTTATAGCTCCCCAGACAATCTCAATGAGCAAATGACAGCACCAATTTCAGGACTTAATAAAAGGATGCTTGGAGTGGTTGCCGAAGGAATGTATCGAAGCGGAATAGCTGATAGTATGGCTTTTGGATAAAGGCGGTATTTTGGAGCTGAAAGTTCTTCCCACCACCCCTGAATTCACACTGTATAGCCAATAAACACTCTGTCTCTCACTAAGGCCAACTTGACCCCAAAGCTTTCTGATCAAAGTGCCTAAGTGTCTGATCAAAATGCCTAAGTAGATCACGGGGCAGCCTTAGCTACCATTCACCAAGTGCTACCTGCACGTGAACCTATTTCACACTTAGGATGGTCCTGTGAAGCAGGCAGGAGGATTTTCATCTTGAAAAGGCACCCTCAGGAAGGGTCGCAGCATCCTGCTGGTCATGCAGCTGGGGAGGGAGAAGGCCAGGGTGAAAGCTCCGCTCTGACCCACAGTGCCACACCTGGGGCGAGCAGGGTGCTGAGCAGGTTGGCTTGACGAAGGGGCTGGGAGGAATAACTCACTAGTAGACCTGCTCAGTCCACAGGCTCTGCAGCCTGGGCCATGCTGCAACCCAGCTCAGGTTGGCAGTCTTGTATCTTGAACTGGGCTGGGCTAAATTTAAAAGGCCCCCTTCCTCAGTTTCTCAGCACTCCCGCTCTGGGAACACAGCAGCATTTCCATTCTTCACAATCTTTTCAGAAGTGAGAGTTACATCTGGTTTCCCTTTTCTACTTGCTCTAGGGCTGCTGGAGGTATTGAGGGCTGGGTAAGACTGGGAAGTGACTGATCCGGGTCTTTGTCCTTGCTCCTCTCTCTTGTACTCCTCCCCTTTGTGGAATCTAGACCTTTGGACTTTTTACTCAACACTTTCTCAGGATGGCTGGGATAAATTCATGACACTACAGTGTGAATGACTGATAGCATTTCATGTGCCACCTTTCCTAGGGACAGTCACATTTTAGCAGGGGACAAGGAGTTCAACTTGGGAGTGCAACACATGAGGATTTGAATCTCAGGCTGCCTACTGGTTATGTAATGCTTGGCAAGTAACCTTACCTCTCTTAGCTTCAATTTCCTCATCTCTAAAAAGAGAATAATACTTCACAGGGTTGTGATGAGGATTAAAAAGATCTGAGTGGTGCCTAGCATCGTGCCTAGCACATAGAAGGTGTCTGTTAAATGTTCATGTCTTTTCCTTTCACTTCAATGGCAGAAATCACACACCAGGAAAGAGTACATTTCTTTGGGGCATGTGGTTTTGGAAATCTCTCAGTAGCCTATGGTCTCCTACTTCCTCTACTCCATAGACTACATGGGCATTGTTCACACACACACACACACACACACACACACACACACACACACACACACCAGGCAGGACTCTAGTGGGATACAGGTGTTTCATGTAGGAAGGTCATGACTGTATTTCACATCCAGTCTTCTTGCTGGCCCTTTCTTACAAGACCAAAGTCTCCTTTGAAACACAGATGTGAAGGTTAATACCTACTCTCTTATGTACTAGACATTTGGATGTTGCCAGCATTTTGGAAGAAAGAGCTGCCTTTGGTCTTTCTTCCTGCAGAGGTTGAAATGCAGTTCCTCTGAATGAAAAACTAGTCTGTGTTCACACCAAGTGTGGCTGAAATGCAAATGTACTTCAGAGTTTGTGCCTTTATTCCAACATGTTAAAAAGGTGTCTGTTATTAAAGAACAATGCCAGCCGTTAATTACCAAGCTTTCAGAGAAGCTTCATGCACAGGATTGACTTTCATTATCTGTCTTTGTCATCCTTGTAAAACATCCCATTAGACTAACAGAGAAGCCAGGCTGACAATGGAAACTAAGTTGTTTAATTGCTGTTACCTTTGAAAGTTTGAAGTGCTCCCCCCCCATAATTGTTTCAGGAAAAGAAGCTTGGATTTGAGAAGGAGGCTGGGTGAGCTAAGGATCCAGATGGAGTCTGCCTGAAGATCAGGATTCTTCTGCTCTTGCTGACCCTGCTGGGCTACGATAGGGCTCTGACTTCACCTTCACAGGTCTACAGACCCAGGCTTCAAGCCACAGCGATTTGGGTTCGAAGCCCAGGTAGGACACTTCCTGGGTGGCAGACCTCGCAAGGCCTGCAATCCCCCCATAGCTCATCAGTGCAGTCTGTGGAATGACCCGGAGGGGCTCTGTGAGAGCGAACAACAGACTGACCAGAGAAGAGGCAACAGTGCTGCCTCTCTCTCCTCGCTAGGCAACCAAATGTAGTTGATCCAAAGCAATAACATCTGATGAAGTAAAGCTAAAATGGGCATCAAGGACAGTATTGGTAGAAAAGAGCATTCACAGAGGCCAAAAACCTTGGTGTACGTGTGCACACTTGCACAGAAACACCGGTCTTCTAAACTCAAAGTATAAAATGTAAAAATTCCTGTACACTTGAGTATGTACCCTACGGTGAAGGGTGCAAACATGAGCCCCAACACCAGCACTAGCAAGGGGTGCATTTACCTGGCCTGGTGATGGTAGCTCCCTTCAAATGTCATCTTCATAGTAGAGGGTTTTGATGACTTAAATCAAGTCAAGGCATTAAATATTTTGTGGAGTAAGCAACCACGGATCACGCATTTTCGAGACATGTTTTCTGGGCTTTTTTTTTTTTTAACAGTCTTTCCTGGCTCCTGAACACAAGCCATCCACATCTATTTCCTAAGATAATCCATTATAAATTATGACAGGCTCCCCAGCCCGGCGGGCAGCGAGGCCTGATGAGCTGCCCTGGTCTCATTTTTCTGTCCTGGTCATCTCAGACAAGTTCCATGTGTGACCAGTCAGGAGATGGCTAATTCCAGTCCACGCATTTTTCAGATGAGCTTTATTTTATTTTTAATTTCCCCACAAACGCAGGCCAGGCGCAGATTTCGTCAGTTACAGACATAGCTCTCTAATCTGTGCCGCCCTTCCGTAGTTTGAACTACCAAATGAATTAAGGTCCAGTTACATATAAAAGTGATTATGATCAGCGAAATGTCTGCCCAGAGCGTCCTCCCCCAAAAGGGCAAAGATTCGAGGCTCTGACCCTCCCCTCCGGCCATCTCAGGGCTGTGCACTGGACGATAAAAATGACCCCAACAAACTACCTTCTCAAAACCTCTACCACCTTTAGATTTTACAGCCCGGTGACCTCAGGCCATCATGCAACAGGGAAACAAACGGCTTTCTCGATTTGGGGGAAATAATTTGTTTTCTGTTTGCATCCAACAAAATTTCTTTTTGAGAGACCTGACTTCATCCTTTCAAAAGCTTCCTATTTCTCCTCTGCAGCCATCTGGCTTTCTTTTAGAGGCAGGCAACTTGTTCCAAATCCTGACATTTGAGGGGCAGGATTCTACATCTTCTCTGGGGCTCGTGCTCATCCGGGCAGTTTTCATGACAGCTCAAGTCTGTGTGGACTATATTTGCCCCTCAAAACTGCAGGGGCTGGAGCACACGGAGTAGGCGCTGTGCAGAGACCCAGTAAAGTTAAATCAGACTAGGGAGTGATAAAGGCCATCTCCTTTGCTAACAGAGAGGTCATAAGCTAACCCCGGGGGGAGGATATACTCCCTGGGACACGTTTACATATTGTAAATGATCATCTCTATATAGTAACAAGATATGAATAAGACCGAGAAAACAAGGAATAATGTAGCAAGAAGATTATTAGGGACCACGGGACTGGGTTTTGCTACCTAAGAAATATGTGATCTTTATACTTCACTGCCTCTCCTTGGGCCTTAGTCTCCATAAATGCAGAATCTAGAATATTCTGGGCTTCCATGACAAATGGCAAAAGAGCTAGGAGAACCAGGGATGCTTGATTTCCTCTTTTCCATTGGGGTTTCTAGAACCATGAAAACGAAATGCATTTCCAAGCTTATCCCCAAGGGTGGTCATCGAAGTAACCCCCTGAGTAGGTCTCTTAATGTGAATTTTTTTTCCCAGCTTGCTGTACAGACCCCAAGGCAGATGAGGTAAAACAAGTTAAGCCCTGTGGTGCGGTTTTGGTGGGGTGGAAGCAACTTGACAAAAGGTCCAACACGCTGCTCTCCCAGACCTGAACTCAGAGCAGAGCGGAAGGGTGGTGAAGGCAAGGAGATGCCGCCCCCACCGGCGGGAGCCAGCGTTCCCCTGCTCCCCTGCCACCCGCCAGGCTGGGGCCCAAGTGCCCTCTGGGACAGGCCAACCTTGGTCGTCACCCAACTTGAGAATCTTTTGAGCTCTTCCTGTCGCCATGCCCCACCCCATCCCATTCCATCCTCGCCTCTTCTTTCTCCCCCCTGGCAGCCACTCTGTTTTCAGATGTTTACCCAGAGGAGGACAGCAGTGGGAGGCCTGGGGGAGGGAGAGCACCCTGGATGAGAGATGGCTCCCGAGGCTCCTGGGCACATCGCACGCATGCCTACCCTTTCCTTGCATCCTGACAAGGCTCCCTGTGAGACGTATCTGTGTGCCTGGGTTTCCACTGGTCGACAGTGGTCCGTGTCTCTGGTTTGCAATGTCATTAATCTTAGATGAGCCCAAGTCAAGTGCCTTTTTGGGGAACACCGGTATCATCTGTGTTCTGAATGCCCCATCTCAGTGGTCTGGATTGGATCGGGACATCGGGTTTTGTAACTGTTCCCCCGACCCCGATTCCATCCTTCAGAGCTCTGAGGACACGTAAAGGGAAGCCACTCCAGTTTCTCTCCCCCTCTGCGGTGGACCCGTGTCACCTGCCGCCCTGGCATCATCACCCAGGCATGCACTGTCACACTCCCAACCGGAATGTCAGCTTGCTGTTTGAGATTCACACCGACACTCGGTCCCCAGAGGGCTCCTCCGGGAGCCAGGGCAGCCTGCGCTTGGGAACACATAAAAGCACAGGAGTCCCCTGGCTTCTTGGCAGCACTTCAAGCGCTAGCCCAATGAAGAGATCTTGACAGCATACTTGTAAACTCCACAGGCCCCAAGGGCTCAAACACCACGATATTTATGCTCTCGGGTGGAGAGCCAAAACAGTTGGGTTGTTATGCAGACAGAGGTCTGAGTCGGGACCAGCATTTCTGACACCTGTTAATTGGCATTTGAAAGAACGGAGCTGAGGGGGGGTGGGGGCCTTTGGAGCTGCTGCCAACCTGTACCTGAACAGTGGGGAGTCGGCAAGGGTGTGCCCCTGCCCCAGCTGGTCAGAGATTCCCTGGGGGGAGGGATAAGCAAAGGAGTCCAAGGGTTGCCAGAAAGGATAATCAGAGAAGGAAGAAGATAGGAAGGAGGGTGAGAAGAAAAGTAAGAGACCGAGAGGGAAAGTAAAAAATAGAGAGAGGGTGAGTATTTTTAGATTTGCTAGCACAGAGCTTTGTGCTGGTAGCAGCCGGGTCTCTGTTTCTGCAGCCCAGTGCTATGGGCGCAGGTTGGAATACACTCTCCCTGCCCCCTCCTTGCCTGGAGACGGGTCCCACTCCTCTTTAAAGGCTGGGTCAAGGACCACCTCCTCTGAAGAGGCCTCTCTGAAAACTCCAGGCTTCTCAGCTTCTTGAACTCCTGTCTTGGCATTCAGTTTAGCACTTTGCCATTCTCCTGTGGGTCTTGTGCTCCCCCCTACAGTTGCCTCTCCCTCCTCCCCAATTTTTAACCCCTTGTGATCACATTAGAGACTTTTTCTGATCCACAGTGCCCAGCACAGCCTTAGACTCCAAGCGGATTCTTGGTATCCACAACTGATGGATTGATTTTCTCCTCTCTCTAGACGTCTTTTTCTCTTTTTCAGGTTCATATCTCCCCCTACCTCAACTTCCACTCAGCAACACCTCCAATCTGTCCTCACATAGCCTCGAGCTGGCTAACATGGCTCGGAGTCTCCTTTCCTGCATCTACCTCAAGATTTGGGTTCCCCCATTCTGAATGATTGAAGACTAAGTTGAATGACTGAGTAAAAAATTGTTTCTCTATTTCATTATTAGTGCTCAGAAAATCCCCAAAAAGTTCCTAGTCAGGATCTGACTTGTTCCAAGTCAGCTTGCAGGTTAGTTGTTTGAATCTGAAAGTCCATGAAACATTATGAATTCATTCATTCATTCATTCATTCATTCATCGCATACATCTTGAGCACTATTACAAGGCAGGCACTATTTTAGGTTCTGGGGAATCTGCAAGAAGCAAAGCAGAGATGAAAACCCTTGTCCTCAAGGATCTTATGCCCTGGCCAGGGAGGCAGACAATCCACAAATAAACAAATAAATACCTGATATGCCAGACGATCCTGAGTGCCAAAGAAGGAATAAACTAGAAAAGGACAATAGAGCACTGGGACGGGGTCTAGGATTGGAAGCAGGTTGTCCTGGGGAGGTCTCTGAGGGAGACCTGAAGGAGTGAGACAGTAGAAGAACAGAGTTCCAGGCTAAAGGCAAGATGGGACTTGGTGCATTAAAGAATAGCAAGAAATCCAGGGCGTGGTGACACACACCTGTGATCCCAGTACATGGGAGGACACAGGAGGATCACAGGGTTGAGGTCAGCCTCAGCAACTTAGCAAGGCCCTCAGCAACTTAGCGAGACCCTGTTTCAAAATAATAAATGAAATAGGCTGGGAGTATAGCTCAGAGGTAGAGCACCCTTGGGTTCAATCCTCACTAACCCCCACCCCCATACACACACAGAGCAAGAAGGCCAGCGGACCTCTAGCAGAGTGAGCAATGGGAAAGGAAAAACACTGATGGTTCTCCTCCACCAACTACTTAGCCATAGGAAGGGAAATCTGAACTATAATTCCAACCTAATAATTATAGTTCCTGAGTGCGTAGTCCATGCCGGGGATTAGTACTAGGGACTGGGACTAATTCTTTCAACTACTACTAGCCATGGTTCCATGCGAACAGCCTTCTGAGTGTCACCTGGGGAGTGCTAGGGACATACAAGACCCTCTTAGGCGAGCACAGGGGCCGAGGCAGACAAGATGCAGTACCTAGTGGATGAAAAATCTTCCTCCAGGCAGCTGGGGACACTGGAGACATCTCTTGATTTGTAGCCTCAAGTTTTGATTTGTTGCTGACTCTCATGTTTGTTTTTGTCTTTGGACAAGCTGTATTCCCTTTTTGGCCCTTGATTTCCTGGAGATGATAATAACTGTTTTATTTATATTTTGAAAATTAAGGTTAGTAAACATGACTTGTAAAACCTAAAATGGCCTACCGAGCCAGGTATGGTGGTGGCACATGCCTGTAATCCCAGTACTTGGGAGGCTGAGACAGGAGGAGCGCAGGTTCTAGGACAGCCTCAGCAATATAACAAGACCCTCAGCAAAACAAAAAATATTTTTTATTTTGAAAACAAAAAATAAAAAGGGCTGGGGGTATAGCACGAAGGCAGAATACCCCTAGGTTCAATCCTGGTACAACCACCAAAAACAAAGCTAAACAAAAAAACAGCAATTGATGTGAGTTGTCATAATTTTAGGTACATTACTCCCTCTGTCATCTACATCAAGGGGTTAAGGGCAAGCGTTCAGAAACAGACAACTCCAAGAACCTCTTCATGTATGGAAGTTGCTGGTAAATTTTATGTTAGCTGTCAAATCTCTTCTGGAAAAGGCGATGGGACCAGGCAGTTTCAAAACAGGGGAAACAGGTGGATGAAGAAGAAAACTGCTGACTCTAGGGGAATGTTTTAGAGTGGAATCTGAGGAAAGGTATATAATTCACTTAAAAATTGCCAAGCAAGAGGACAGATAGGCACAAACAAATCACTACACAGGGAAGATTACATTTTCCCTTTGGACATTGTTCTTTTCTCTGCATCTCCTTGCACCCTTCAGAGCCTATTCCTCAACCACTAGGGGTGGACGGGACTCCATAACTTCTTCCTTCCCATAACCTGGGTGTCTGGTGGTCAGTAACAGTGAAAGCAAGTCTCAGAACCCACTTTTCCTATTATACCCCATCCTAACACTGACCAACAGTCAGGTCCCCAAGCAACCACACAACCTAATTCCATAAGCTCAGAATGTCCCCGCTCCTGATTATTTTAAGGCAATCTGACAAGTATGTTGCATGAAAGATTTACCTTGAAGCATAGTCATCAAATATTCCAAAAGCAGAATCAGGCCGGACGTGGTGGCGCATGCTTGTAATCCCAGTACTTGGGAGGCTGAGACAGGAAGGTCACAGGATCGCGGCCAGCCTCAGCTACTTAGTGAGACCCTCCGCAACTTAGTGAGACCCTATTTCAAAATAAAGAATAAAAAATAGGGCTGTGGGTGTATCTTGGAGGTAGAATGCCCCCTGGGTTCAATCGCCAGTACCGCAAAAAAATAAAAAAAGAAGCAGAATCAGCACCTGTACCCTTCATCAGGTGTGGGGATGGAGATAAGTGAAGTCACAGGTCTAGATCCCCCTCTGAAGGCGGTAGGCTGGTGGGCTCATCAGAGCCTAAGGGCAGATGAGTCTAAGGGCTTATCATTCAAGGGCAGATGAGTTACTACAAATTTTCTAGCCACTGCTAAAAAAAAAAACCTCAAATGCTGCTTATTTGACCAATGAAAAAAATCTTTTGCCATCCTTTATGCTGATTAACCAACTTTCAGAAAGAGGTTTAGATCTGGAGAGCTGAATATTTCCTACTTCTTTCTGTATGGTGCCCGCTCTCAGTAGGCATCTTCCAATGTTCATGAACACAGATTACAGCTAACTTGCCCTCGCATGTACACACCACGCTCTCCACACTGAAGGAGTTTAAGGGAAGTTACAGGCACTATAACAAGACATTTAAGCAGAAGACTGGAAAACCCTATATCCTACAAGTGAAATCTAAAAATAAACGGGAAATTGCAGTCACTTGTTTAAACAGAGGAACAAGTAGTGTTCTCTTCCTCAGATATGAGAGATTTCCATCTTATGACTTGCTTATTATAATCCCATTTTTGGCCAGAAAATGACTCAGTTCCCACTCAAACTTGCTCATTCCACCACCTTCCCACTCAGCCTCCAAGAGACCTTTCCAATATTAAGAATCCCCATGTAGACTTGAAGTTTCAGAGCTTGGATAGCAGGAAATTATATACCTGCCCCTGCATGTCTTTCAAATTCTCACTTGTTCAGTGTACTTGGATAGCTAACATTCTACCTTAGATAATACTTTTCTCAACTTCAAACTTTTTCCATTAGTTTGGCAGAGAGACCCTGGCCAGAAAATGACTCAGTTTCCACTCAAACTTGCTCATTCCAGCACCATCCCACTCAGCCTCCAAGAGACCTTTCCAATATTAAGAATCCCCGTGTAGACTTGAAGTTTCAGAGCTTGGAGAGCAGGATTCAGGAAGCCAGCCTCAAACCAGACCTATAAGAATAGCCAAAGGTGACACTGGTGGGTGTGTATACCACTCTCCCTTCAGGGTATAGTCAAACACCCTCCATTTTATTTTTATTTAGTGCTTCATGTGAAAACATACAAGGTTATTAGTTAAATGCCTGGATTCAAGCTTTGGCTGTCATTTGCCAGCTGGATGTGTTTGGTGAATCATCTGAAATCTCTCAAGCCCAACTTACTAATCCATCTAACGGGGCGAGTCCACTCTGATTCACAGGCTAGTTGTGGGATCCAATGGTAGATGAACAGATTTTGCTTCGTAAACTATAACGCATTCTATGGGTACAAAGAAGCATCCGTGTCAGTCATGTGCACACACTCAATTATTTCTTGGGAACATATCTTATCTTTCCCAGTGGACTTGAGGACCCTAGGAAGGGAAACCGACAGGCTACATGTCTTTGTGGCGCCTAACACCCTGTCACGCACCTACCGGCGCCGGATGTGCAAATGAAAGAACGAGATTCTTCAGTAGGAACAGGTGGCAAGGACTCGGCTTGATGCCATACAGTGTGCTTTGGAAAGACTATTCAATGGCACTTATTCAGTGAAACGTTATTGAAGACCTACTATGTTCAAAGTTTTGTGTTTGAACATGGGATGAGTGAAACATGGCCTCTGCTGTCAGGAAATTAAGTGAATAAAGGTCTAAAAGAAAAGTCTGTATTGAACATCAAAAGAGGCTACCGTTTATTTCTACTCCACGGAGAATTGGGTGGACATGAGGAGAAGAAAGAAGAGCTTCGTACAGAAGGCAAGGCATGAACTGAGTCTTGAGGGATGAGAGGATTCCGTGGTCTGAATGTTTGTGTCCTCCCCAAATTCACAGGTTGAAGTCTAACCCCAGATGTGATGGTATTAAGAGGTGAGGCTTTTGGGATGTGATAGGTGATTGGCAGGCCCTCATGAATGGATTAGCGCTTTTATATAAAAGACCCAAGGGTCTCGCTGCCTGGCTGTGTCCTTAGTGTGAGGACACAGTGAGATGGTGCATCTCTGAGGAATCATGTCCTCACTAAATACCATTTGCACCTTGATCCTGGACTAGGTGACACTAGAAAAAAGTCTCCTCTCACTCTTGGTTTCTAGGAAAGGGAATTTTTCCCCAATGCACACTCCTGTCTTCTCCCACCATGGAAAAGGTACAGTGATGTCTCTATTGGCCAATTAGGAAAAAACAATTGGGAATGTTCTGCTCAGCCCTGTCCTCCTTCCTGTTGGGATCAGGATTGTCTGCCCCATGGGAGCCTCTGCTCCTCTGTGCCCCAGGCCACATGCCTGGGACTATAGGTAACTCTGACTTATTTAGAGGGTCAGTTGGCAGGCCCATTAGGCTCTCATACCAAGCATGTTCTCCAGTTTATCAGTAACGAGGCTGATGTTCTAGCCCTGTTTGTACCTTTGCTGTTTGTTTTGTTTTGCGATTTGTGTAGAGCCCACAAGCATCCAATGCCCACCAGATAGATGAGAGCCAGACAAGGAGGGCTTAGAGTGCTGTGCCCAGGATCTTGAAATCAAGTGGCGCAAAAGGTCTCTACTAGAATGTGTACGGGGTGAGAATCCTGCAGCAGCAAACAGCATGGATCTCTCAGGAGAACCGAGAGCCAGTCCCAGTTCTGTCACTAGTTACTAAGCATCTGGGTGACTGTGGGTAACGAACTTTAATTTTCTTTTTTCTTTTTTTTTTGTGGTACTGGGAATTGAACCCAGAGGCATTCTACCTCCAAGCTACACCCCCAGACCAATTTTATTTCTTATTTGGAAACAGAGTCTCACTAGGTTGCTGAGAGCCTCATTAAATTGCTCAGGCTGTCCTCGAACCTGTGCCCCTCCTGTCTCAGCCTCCTAAGTACCAGGATTACAAGCATGCACCACTATGCCTAGCTGGGACTTCAATTTTCCAGGCTTCAACTTCCACATCTGCAGAGTGAGTTGGTTTATAAAAATCTCTAAGGGCCTTCTCTATATCAATTTAAAAAATGGTGAATTTCCTCACAGGGGGATGTTTTGTACATTGGCTTTGATGCTGGGATTTCTTTCCTTGGAGATCTGGAGGGAGCAGCTGGTTTAGCATCTGGTTTACATGAGCATTTTAATTTGTATACGGCAGGTACTCTGTCATGAGCACAGGTGCATTGCTCATTTTTATGCTCATGCCAACCTATGATATGGATGGTATTATCAGTCCTATTTTACATACAAAGAAACTGAGACTCAGAAGAGTTAAATAACTTGTCCAGGAGCCTACAAATAATAAGTGCCAGTACTAGGCTTTAACCTTGGGCAGTCTGACACCGCGGCTGCACGTTCCTGCACCGCATTGTTTCACCTTCGTGCTCAGGGGCAGCCCCGGGTCCTTTCCCAGGAGCCCATCACGATCCATGGAGTCTCTGGAGGGACCCAGTTTGCAGCTTCTCAGACACGTGCAAAAGGCAGGTGCTTGGCTGGTGTGAGAAACCAAGCTCGTCTGGCTCTCTCTGAGCTCTGTGCCCTAGGTTTTGACATTCAGGAGTGAGAAGCATTTGTTTGGCAATTAATAACACACTGCCTTGTGACATCTCTTGTATTGATGTCTTTATTGTTGTTCAGTTTCTAAGTGCCTCTGATGTTTCTCAGTCCTTAATATTGATCGCATACTGACCATATACCAGGTACTTTCCTACATGTTTTAAATATGGTATTTCCCTTAATACAACAACCCTTCAAGGTAGGTACTCTTATTATTATTTCCAATTCACAGTTGAGAAAACTGAGGTACAGAGGGGAAGATGTTATAATACTGCTCATAGGGTAATGGCATTAACATAATATACTAGGTCCTCGATAAATATTTGCAAATGGATTGTTATTGTTCAAATCAAATTTATTTTATTTCAAAGATCTCCTTTGCTCAGTCATTTCCATAGTCTTCTATTTATGCTCTATCCTGCCCTGTCCTTTCTATCTTTTTTTATAGCCTGTGTTGAAAATGCTGGTTGACAACTGAAACAGCTATATAAGTGTGGGCTGTTCCTATATATCTGTTCTAGAAGATCCTGAGGAAGCCACAGAAGCTCCCCAATCCAGAATAGACACAATATCATCACTCAATTATGCACCAATTGACTAACATATTGATGATGCATTGGTTGCATTGCAATCTGCAGAAAAATATATTTGTGCATTCTTTTCTGAATTTCAGGCCTGATAGGTACAATTTTTCTTGATTGTTTGTTTTTTCAGCCCCCTAACTTTTGTCTTTCCCTGCTACTTAGAAGCAGAAATAGGAGAGATTAAAATGAGCACAATGAGGACTACTTTTCTGAACTGGTGTGTGTGTGTGTGTGTGTGTGTGTGTATGGTGTGTGTGTGTGTGTATGGTGTGTGTGTATGGTGTGTGTGTGTATGGTGTGTGTATGGTGTGTGTGTATGGTGTGTGTGTGTGTATGGTGTGTGTGTATGTATGGCGTGTGTGTATGGTGTGTGTGTGTGTGTGTGTGTGTGTGTATACACATACATATACATTTTTGAGGGGGATTGGGGAATTAGGGAGAATAACTTTCCTCTCTGCCTCTTGAAGTTCCTATAAACCATATTTCAATTCCAAAGCCACAATTTCCACTTTTATTCTAGGACCTGATAATGAGATTTCATTTTACTCAGTGGGAACACTTCCATTTTGAACTTGCCAATCAACACTAGCAGTACACTATGCAAACCAACCCAACCCGCTGTATCTGAGACAGCCTGCAATGACAGCCTGTAGTAATTCATAGAATTTAGAGCCAGACAGATGTGTAAATTGTGATATCCATTTATCTCATACCCACTGCCTCTTGTAGACTGACTTAAACCCTCTGTGTACAAACTTAGTTGTCAATAAGAAGAGTTAAGTGAGAATTCACATGACGGCCTCTTCGTCTCTTCATTGCTGACACTTCTTTGGTGCTTACTCTGCTCCAAGTCAGAGTTACAGACATCTCAAATTCGACCTTGGTTATGTTTCCTTTGGCTTCACTTGTGACATGTCCCTGAATAAATGTTAGTATTTTGCAACTTTGAAAAATACCAGGAATACACATTTCTCTATAAAACCCAGGAAATTCTAAGCATTAGAGCATGAGCCATAACTCCCTGACCCTCCATGTGGAGGATTAGTGTGCACGGCCTCCCTCCAACACAGGCTTAGGCCTCTCCAGATCGGGTGGTGCACATGGCCCTTCGGATAGAAGCAGTACTAGCTTAGCAACAACTGCTGTGAGCATACTGAGTCTCAATTCTCTGGTGGGAGACCCACATTCTGGAATCATACATTGCCCTGGAATGTACAGCCATGTCACCTGCACTGGCTGGTGTGAAGGAAATATGGATACACTGAACCCATGAAGGAACTGTGGGAGAGCTATGTTCTAAATTCCCCATGAGTGCTAGTCACAATAGTGAGAGCTGCTGAGATAGTCTATGATTTTCTTGGGAAAGGGGGTAATACAATTCACCCATGTGAAAAGTCAAAGGCAGGCAAGAAAAATATGAAGAAGCAATTCACAGAAAGGGAAACACAACTACTAAACATGATAAAGTGAACTACCATGGTGGTTATCAGAGAAGTGAAGGTGAAAACTACAGTAGGAAAAGCTTCATGCCACAACATAGGATTAGGCATTAAATATCAGATACTACTAGGTGATGGTATGTATGTTGAACAATGGGAAAGCTTATACCCTGCTAGTGGGAGTACACATTGGTTCAATTGCTTTAGAGAAAAATTTGGCATTATGTAGTCAAGGTGAAGAAGTTCTTTCCCTGTGTAGCCTTCTATCAGAACAAGTACACAGGGGATATGCACATAGATATTCAGAGTAAGAATATTTATTAAAACAAAGCAATGGAAACAATCTAAATTCAGAGTAAGAATATTGTTAAAACAAAGCAATGGAAAATCTAATGTCTATCAATAATCCGTAGGTAAATTATGCCACTGTCATGTAATCAAGTACCACACAGCAATGAAATGAGCAAGCACTATATGCAACGATAGGGGGGAAGCTCATAATATTTTAAAAAGCCACTTGTATACTACCAAATGAAAAATTATACTACTAATATACTGGAAGGCAAAAATATCATGTTTCACTATATCATATATAAAATAAAAATATTAAAATATATAAAAATGAAAATCACAAAATCTAGGATGGTGGGCACTTCTGGGATAGAGAACCACCTGGGGAAGGCAATACAGAGGGTCATATACTACAATGATAACTTTTATTTCTTTGGCTGGAAGAGTACTCATTGTATTCTTTTTTTATAGCACTTCTTATGTCTTACATATTTTATAATACATTTTTAATGTTCTTTGAACACACCAAAGAAATCCAGAGTTGGAAAGCCTTAGAAATAATTAGTCCAACAATTTCCTTACAAACATAATAAAAATAACTAAAATCAGAAATGAAAGGAGATATGATGACCAGAAACCCAAAGGATTGTAGGAGATTACTATGAAAAATTATTCACCAACAAATTGGATTACCTAGGAGAAATGGATAAATTCCAGGAAAAATACAGCTTGCCAAGACTGAAGCATGAAGAAAGAGAAAATCTGAACAGACCTACAGTGTGTAAGGTGATTGAATCAGCGATCACAAGCCTGAAAAAGAAAAGGCCAGAACCAGATGGCCTCAGTGGAGAATTCTACCAGACATTTAAAGAAGATCTAATGCCAACTCATTTCAAACCCTGCTAAAAATCTGAGTAGGAGGAAGCACTTCCAAACTCATTTTATGAAGACCGCATTACTCTGATACAACAGCCAAACAAGTATGTTACAAGAAAACCATAGATCAACATCACTGATGCATATTGATGCAAAAATCCTCAACAAAATACTAGCACACTGAATTCAATATCACATTAAGAGGATTACACACCATGATCAAGTGGGATACAAGGGTAATTCAACATAAAAAATCAATAAATGTAATACACCACATTAATAGAATGAAGGTCAAAAATCACATGATCATATCAATTACTGCAGAAAAAGCATTTGACAAATTTGAATACCCTTTTATGGTAAAAACACTCATCAAAGTAAGATGGAAGGAAACTGCTTCAACCCATCTGAAAAGCCCACACCTAACATCAGATTCAGTGGTGAAAAACTGAAAGCTCTTCCTCTAAGATCAGGACAAGGCAAGGGTACCTACTCTTGACACTTCTATTCAACCAAGTATTGAAAGTATTAACCAGGCAGTTAGACAAGAAAAATAAATAAATGGCATGAAATTGGAAAGGGAGGCTGGGTGTGGTGGTGCATGCTTGTAATCCCAGTACTTGGGAGGCTGAGATAGGAGGATTACAGGTTTGAAGACAGCCTCAGCAAGTAGTGAGACTCTCATCAACCTAGTGAGACCCTGTTTACAAACAAAAAACAGGTCTGGGGACATAGCTCGGAGGTAGAATGCCCCTGGGTTAAATCTCCAGTACCACACACACACACACACACACATGCACACACACACACACACACGCACACACACACACACAAAAAAAAAAAAAATTGGAGAAGTAAAACTGTCTTTGCTCACAGAAAACATGGTTTTATATGTAGAAAAGCTTGAAGATTGTATATACACACAACTGTTTGAACTAATAAAAAAAATCAGCAAAATTGCAGGATGCAAAATCAACACTCAAAGATTACTTGTACTTTTATACATTAACAATGAACAACCAAAAAAGTAAATTAAGAAAATAATACCATTTACACTTGCATAAAAAATCAAATACTTAGGAATAAACCTAACCAAGAAGGTAAAGACTTGTACACTACTAAACATTACTGAAAGAAATTTTAAAAAGACACAAATAAATGGCAAGTCATCCTATGTTCATGGATTGGAAGACTTACTATTATTAAAATGTCTGTACTAACTGATGCAATCTACAGATTCAATGCAATTTCTATCAAAATCCCAATAGTATTCTTTTTTCAGAAATAGGGGAAAAACATTCTAAAGTTCATATGGACTCTCAAAAGATCCAAATAACTAAACCAGTTTTGAAAAAACAAAGCTGGACATCTCACACTATGTGATTTTAAAATATATTGCAAAGCTAAAGTAATCAAAACAGTATGGGACTGAATCAAGGATAGACACGGACAAGTAGAGCCAATAGATAACCCAGTAATAAGCCCTCATGTATATGGTCAAATGATTTTTACAAAGGTGTCAATACTGCATAATGGGGAAAGGAAAGTATCTTCAACAAATGGTGTTGGTAAAACTGGATACTCACATACAAAAGAACGAAGATGGATGCTTACTTCACACTCTATGCAAAACTCAACTCAAAATGGATTAAAAACCTAAATCAAGACCTGAAACTATAAAACTCCTAGAAGAAAACTTAGGGGAAAAGCCTCATGAAATTGGAATAGGCAATGGTTTCTTAGATATGATAACAAAAGCATAGGCAACAAAAGCAAGAATGGACAAATTGTACTACATCAAACTTAGGAACGTCTGTGCAGTGAGGGAAATATTCAACAGAGCGGAGAGGCAAACTATATGGAATGGGAGAAAATATTTACAAACTACACATTAAATAAGAGATAGCTATTCAGAATATATAAAGAACTTCTACAATTCAACAAAACCAAGTTAAAAAACAAGCAAGAGCTTGGATAGATGTTTATCCAAAGAACATAAACAAATGCTCGACATCACTAATGATCAGGGAAAGGCAAATCAAAACCACAATGAGATATCACCTTATACTATCAAAAAAACAGAAAACAGCCGATATCCATAAGGATATGGAGTAAACTGAAACCTTTGGCAACATTGATGGGATTGTAAAAATGGTGCAGCATGATGGGAAACAGTGGAGATTCCTCAAAAAATTAAAAATAGAACTACCATATGATCCAACAACCCCACGTCTGGGTATATAGCCAAAAGAATTGAAAACGCAATCTCAAAGAGATGTTTGTACACCTGTATTTATTGCAGCAGTATCCATAATAGCCAAGATGTAGAAGCAACCTCAATGTCATTGACAGATGAAAATAATGCAGTGCTCTATTATACAACAGTGTGCATCACATAGCATTAAGAATACTGTACACTTGAGAATTAGTGAGGTACATTTATGTTATGCAGGGTTTTTTTTTTTTTTACAACTTAAACAAAAAATATGATGAAAGCAAGGGCCAGCGTGATGGGTGACTTGCTCCAGATCTTGGAGCTACTTAGTGCTGGGCCAGAATGGGGGCTGGGCAAAAGCAAACCTTGGGTCTTTTCCCTCTACCCTGTCACCTTCTTTTGCTCTGGAAGAAAATCTATTCTTTGTTAACTAGGGATATCTCTACATTAAATGCTCACCTAAATCTATGTGATATTTACCCACCAAACTTCTATGGGCTTTTATATTGGGTCTGTGATTTTATTGTAAGCAATTATACATTAATACTGTGCTCAGTCTTGGTACCTTTTGGACACAGGGCTCAAGTTGCTTCCAGGCATTTAAAATTCATGATTTGCTTACTGGGTGACATGACAGCTATATTGTGGAGAGAAAATTTTAAGGCTTGGAAAGGTTGAAGGATTTACCTAACATTACAGTGCATCTTTGAGGGGAATGAGCTTTATCTTATTATATTTTTTGGTACTGGGGATTGAACTCAGGGGGGCTATTCTAAATCTAAACTACACTCTCAGCCCTATTTTATTTTATTTATTAATTTTTTGAAATAAGGTCTTGCTAAGTTGCTGAGGGTTTTGCTAAGTTGCTGAGGTTGGTCTTGAACCTGTGATCTTCCTGCCTCAGTCTCCCAAATACTGGGATGGATGTGCCACCATGTCTGGCTACCAGCTGAGCTTTAAGTTCAAATTATTTAGAACTTCTCCAGCCTCTCCCCCACTTCACAGGATAACTATTTGCCTCATTCATAACAGCGGGAAGTGATTAAGATGTACAAGTTTAAGTACTGGCAGCTCTGCTGTTTGCCCTTGGAAATGACCTCCGCACCAGCCTGTGTCCTACACAGACCTTTAGGGTTTAGTGGGAAGAGTATAAAGCATTTCTCTGATTTTATGAACACCTTTCTGCAATTTCATAACTTACAAGTGACTGAGACCTTAAGGTAAGAAGAAGCATGGCCAACACTACCCGGGGGGAATTTCTGTATGTTGAAAATAAGAAACCCTTTTAAATGAAGTCAATAGCAAAAGGGGCCCCGAGTCATAATTCAGGCCTGGCCGGGGCGGCATGCTTCATGGTTTCCTGAGTACTCCATAGGTTCCTGGGGCAATTATGGCTGCCTTCTTAGGCACCATTTGCTCACTAGGGGGTACAGGCAGGCAGACAGGCCCCCTGGGGTCTTGCGGCAGGGCACCTGATTAGCTCACCTCCTGGTGCTCAGGTTCTACCTTTAGGAAACAGCCGAGGCCATTCTTTCCACCATCTTTTATAATGATTTGCATCTTTTCAGTAAACTTGCCTGAGCTGGGTTCCAGGGAAAACGTCACGTTGCAAAACACAGAGAGGCGAATGGCCAGCACAAAGGGCTGGAGACTTCTCCAGCGGCCTGCCACCAAGACCCACATGGGTGACACAGATCGTCGCAGACTGGGCCTCTGAGGGTGTCTGCTGGGCAACCCTTTAGCCCCCAGGACTGGACAGTGTTTTGGAGGCCGTCACCCTGATGGCCGGGGAACTCCGCCTTGCATTTCTTGCCCCTGGTGTGTTGATTCCCCTCTGGGTCTCCAGCTGACCTCTGCGTCCTGGATGTCGGCCCAGATTTATGACCCTGAGCTTCTTTTTATCTCTTCGGGAAGTAAACGTTTTGGTTGGGAAGTTTTTCAATTTCCTCCTGGCCTGGACTTAACTGTTCAGATTTCCAGGGGTGAGATACCCCTGCTCACAGGTTAGGAGCCTCCCTCCACCTGCAGAATGGAGCAGAAGAGACGCAAGACTGCTCCCTGGCAGCTCGCTCCTCTGACTCTGCATAGCAAAAGACCTTTCCAAGATGTACTTGGGGGCAGGGGTGCAAATTCTTCACATTCAATGGCCACTGGCCGCCTTTCCCTAATGTGCCCTATTCGTCAATCACAAATTCTCCTGGGCTACAATCTCCCCAGTGAGGGCCAGCAACCAGGGCTTATTCCACGGACCCCAGGTCTTCTGTACATCCCAAAGGTTAGAGCTACTGCAGCAAACCGTACAGTCAATGGAAGAGGGTGGCGGTGAATCTTAGTCCTCTGATTTGTCAGCCCCCTGGAACTCCACAGCCAAAAATAATCTGAAGCCAGGACAGTCCAACAACACCATGCACTGGGCCTCTAACCAATAACATCACTACTTTTTATTTTTTTCTTTGCCAAAAATTTTCATCCAATTACATGCATAGCTTTCTTTTCTTTTTTTTTTTTCCGGTCCACGTGTTCCCTCCTTCCAACTCCCATACTCACCCTCCCATGCAGTTTTCCCTCTTAGCCTCGTCCCCGACACGGTGTCATTTGAAAGTCAGGAAAAGCAGTAAAGTCAGGGCATCCCTTTTATACCTTCGAGAATATCCTCTGTGTCTATGGGCCCTTTTATCCTGAAGGCTTCGCCCACTTTATATCCCAGCATAGCTTCACCCACCACTGAAGTCCCGCCAGCCGGCTCAGGAGGGTAAGTGGCAGCTGTCGCCCTGTTTCGGGCAGGAAGCGAAGAAGAACATGATATTCAATTAAAACGGCAGGGGGAATTCAGCGGGACAGCAGGGTCTAATGGAGACTGATGGGCTGGGAAGGCAGTCGTCTGAGTTCTATTCCCATCTCTGCCACCGGCCTGCCCGCGGGGGTGACCTTGGGTCTGTCACTGAAACTTTCTGGGCCTTCGTTTCATCTGAAAAATGGTAGTGATGATACCTGCATCCTCACAGCGATCGTTATGAGGATTAGGGAGATTAGAAAAACACACAGGGCTCTTTTGATCCCTTTAAAGTCCGCAGCTGAGGGTGGATGCATGCAGGGAGCAGTCTTAGGCTGGGGAGAGCTGGCTGCCAATGACAGGATGTGATTGGAGGTGTAATGAAAAGTCAGCGGGACCCAGATCCCTCCCCCAGAGCCTGTGAGCTGCTTTGAGCCCCTCCCCTTGGGATGGCCCTGAGAGAGCCAGGCTAAAATATAAGTTTAGGGCTGGAGTGTAGCTCAGTGGTGGAGCACTTGCCTAGCACAGACCAGGCCCTGACTTCCATCCCCAGCACTCCCCAAAACCCCAAACCAAAACAAGTATGCCAGATAGGAATAGCAGCACCCCACAGTCTGTTCACATGTTAGCTGGAATTGTTTGCCAGTTTGCCAGAAGAAAAATGGGCCCTGAGTGATTGAGGTTCTATACCAGGACAATTAGACTGCAGGACAGTTTAGGTGCAAAGAGAGAACTCAGGGTCAGGATGGCTGTCAGTAGAGACATGGCATGGGGAGGGGTGGTATGAGGAGTACTAGAACCATGGAGAAAATGAATTACAGAAACTGGATTCAAATATCCTATAATGAATATTGAGTTATGTATCACAATAAGAGAGCTTTCCGAGGCAACGTTATCTAATGTCTGTCTTCTCTGTAAGAGACCATATGCATCTTACTGACCCTCACTCTTTTTTTTTTTTTTTTGGTACTGAGGATTGAACCCAGGGGCATTCTACTTCTGAGCTATACCCCAGACCTTTTTATTTTTGGCTTTGAAACAGGGTCTCACTAGGTTGCTGAGAGTCTTGCTATAATGCTGAGGCTGTCCTCAAACTTGTGATCTTCTTGTCTCAGCCTCCCAAGTACTAAGATTACAGGTGTGAGCCACCAGGCCTGGCTTCTGACTTTCACCATTAGGAAGCTAGCTCTGTTCTGCATACAGTTCACAGTTCTGCATGTTCACAGTGTTGAGCTGGAGTGTGTACTGTGGCTGCCGACTGCGGCTGTGCTGGCCAGGGTGATCATTTCAATATCAGCATTATTGTTTTCATTACAATGTCAGTGATTGCTAGGTATCAGACATCCTACTGGAAAGGGTGGTGGCAAGGAGCCAAGATTTGGAGTACAAGATTTGGAGTCCTGGGGCTTGAGTTGGAATCCCAGCTCTGTTACTTTGCCCTGGGACCTTGACCACTTAAGCTTTCTGGGACTCCTCTTTTGCTATCTGATAATGGACCTGCCTTGTAGCACTTCCCAGAGGATCAAATGAGGTGGGAAGATGTGAAAAAGGCACATTGGATACAGCAAAGGGTTGTACAGAGGTGACCTGTTGTCTCAGTCAGGATAGGCTGGGTTATGCTGCAGTAACAACACAGACCCAACATTCAATGGCTTAAGCAATAAAGGTGGATTTCTTCTCCAAGCTACAAGTCTACCACAGGTCAGCCTAGGGGACACTGTGTTCATCATAGTCATGTAGGGATGCAGGTTGCTGGAGTTGTCATCCACTGTTGGACCAGAAGGAAAAAAAGAACATGGTGAAGTTGGCATTGGCTATTAAAGCTTCTGCTTATGTTTCATTAGCAAGAGAAAGTCACGTGGCCATATCAACTGGGCAGGGAAGTGCCATCCTTATCACGTATCAAAGGCAGAGAGCTGGGATATTTATTCACAGCCCTGTGATGGGCAGATACTGCTGCTCCACAAGGCCCTCATGCAGCTTAGCAGAGCTTACCTCAGATTACTAGCCAGAAGTCTGAAACATCTCCAGAAGACTGTACCCCCATCCCACAAGCTGGGCACCCCACGTACTACCACACCTTGCTTTTGCTGGGTTCCCACCTGCCTCCCAGCCACCGCTACCCTGGCTGCAAATGACTCCCGAAGCCTCTCTTCCAGAGCACCTGTGTTCCCTTCGTCCTTCACCCAGACTTGGAGGAGAGGTGCCCAGGTGGCAGGGCTCGACGGCCCCCCAGGCTGCAGCTAATTGCACCAGGCTTGACTGCAGCTGGGAAGGACAACCCTTCGCTCGCCCGGAGCCCTTCTTGTGCCAGACGTCTGCTGACCTTCCCGTGGCCCACACTCAGGCCTGTCATCCTGCCCTCAGGGAAGACACGGGCAAACTCAGGCCAGCTTTTGCCTCTCCCACCCTCGGCTACAACCATTTTCCTCTTTTCCTGCTGGAGCACAGACGTCCCCAATGCCTGTGTCCCCATCAGGCAGAGATTCCAGGCATGGCCTGAGACGCATGGAGGCGGGCCTTCCTTCCTCTTTGAGCCATGGCCTTTCTTGGACACTTCAGTTGGGTTGATGTAATAGTATTAGTAACAACACATATAATAGCTCACCCTATACTGGGCTCTGTTCTGAGTGCTTTACATATATTAACTCATTAAATGTTCACACTGAGCATATGAAGTGGGTATTATTAATATCCCCATCTGAGAAACGTGGACACAGGGCCAGAGAGGTTAAGTAAGTTGTCCCAGGTCACATACCTCGTAAGTGGCAGACTTGGGCTTTAACCCAGGCCATCTTTCTTTTCATCCTGGGAGAGACTGTTGAAGTTACAGACTGCCAAAGGCACATTGGTCCCATGGACCTGGCCTTCCTGGTGCATTAGGAGGCCGTGCCTGCCCTCTGCTGGTCGATGGTGAGCATTGCTTCTCACCTTGCGTCTCAGGGAAGCTCAGGCAAAGTGCTTCACAGATTCAGAGAGGAAAGGGACAAACATGCAGTTTACAGCGGCAAAGGCATATTAACTATTTCTTTCCCTCTGGTTTGGTGTGTTCTACATTTGTTTTTCCCCCTCCAGGGGTGGGGGAGAAAAAAACACCCAAGCAGTGCAGAGCCCCACCTCTCAGTACAAGTCAAAGAAATCCACAATTATGCAACTATCAAATAACAAGTCTATGTGTTTATTGTCATGGAAATTGTTATGCAGCGCGAGATGCCCATGAAATATCATCCCAAACAGATGCAAAAGCACATTTTCAGTCACTTATAACTAAGTTAGGGTGAAATGCTTTTCTAAATTAATCAGAGTATTCTTCCACTATTGAACGTTTGCATGAGAAAAGATTCTTAAAGTTCAGCCGTTTTGAATTATCTATGTTCAAATAGAAGTTTCATGTCATTCTTTAAATTTTGGTTTGATGTAGAAGGATGAAGGTCCCTGACTAAGCTGTAATGTGGCTTGGCCTGAGAAATTGAGCTTCAAGGACCCAGGGTTCCTGGGCTTAGAGCAATGACCCCTTTTCAGGGGACAACTGGGGTTCTTCAAAATCCCCCAGCCAAGAGGACCCGTTGGGAGGTCAATACTACCCAGTAGACCTTTCTGGAGAGGGGGGAGAAAAAGGGAAGGGAATGCTGCCACAGAGACCCAACCCTGGGAGCTGTCCCTGGGGTTACCCAGCCCAGGCCTCTGGCAGCAGGTGGGTGAGCTAAGGACTCGCAGGCTCTAGAGATTGGGTTTCCAGCTCCCAGACAGAGAATCATCAGCATTTGTAGTTCTTAACTTGGGTATATAAAGTTCCCTTCCCTGAGAAATACAGCAAGCAGTGTGTGTATAGGACGCAAGTCACCTCAACAGCAAATCCTTCATTGACCAGAACTCACACTCCACTTGTGTGAATGCGGAAATTACAAGAAACCTGGTGATGTGAAGCCGTAGTAAGGCTGGCCGACTCTCAGAACATGCTGTAGGGTCTGTATATACTCAGCTGTCCTGCAGGTCATTCTTGGACCAGGTATGTTCACGTCCTGTCCTTGGGTAGCTTTTCCTCACTAAAGCTGGCAGCTTTAGCTTGTCACTGAATGCAATGTATTTGCCCTTTGGTGAGTGCAAAGATGATTATCACAACCAGGAGGTGAGAGGGAAGAAACGTGTATTACTTGCAGCAAGTAAGGAGAGCACTGGAAATAATTCTCAGAACAGTGTCTCTCCAAACGATCAAAGCATGGGGTTTTTATTGGGGAAACTTATGTGAATATATGAATATATAGGAAAGACTCATCATTACATGTCGGGTGGGCGTGTTGTTGAGCATGCTCAGTTCAAGGTCAGACATTGCATGTTTAAAAATGATGGACAGGAAGGGCGATGGGTGAAGAATTTAGTATTATAACAAGCAAAGTTTACTTTAGGTCACCTAAAAGAGTGAGTCAGAGTGACTCTGCACTTTTGGCTGGTTCCTTATAAGTTTCTCTGAAGAGCCTTATCTGAAACAAACAAACACACACAAAAAAACAATTAACAGTCATTTAAAGGGGCAGCACCTGCCCCCACCTGTAAGCACAGGCGATCCACCCTAAAACTACAAATCCACCACTCAGTATGGGCCGCTTGCTAATCCACTTCTTTATTTCTGCCTCTGATCCGGGGTCCCGACTTCCATTTCCAGTTATCTGATGTATAACTACCATATCTGATGGTCTCTGGGGACCCCTGCTCAGCACGTCCAGAGCTGACCCAGGCATTCCGCTCCCCTTTGCTGCTTCCCCATTTCCTTAACATCATCACCACTGTGTGATTCCAGCTCAAACTCCTCCACTTCACCTCATGCTTCCGTCCCTCCCTCTGGACCTGGTCAGTCACCAGCGTCTTCATCTGTCCTCTCCTTGCCTCTGCCCATCTTTACCCCTGGAGACACAGTGCAGTGGACAAGGATGAGTCGGACATGGGTTCAAATCCCAGCTTCATCATTCCTCACACATGTGAATGTGGACTTTTTACTTCATGCATTCATAATATGGAAATAAATAATATGTACCCTATAAGATTATGAGCTCCATGAGATAATATAGGTTAAATGCCTGCTACATGGTGAATGTCCAGTATATGTTATTTTTCTTTCTTCCCATTCATTCCTAAGGGCTATCTTAACAACCTCCTGATCAGTCCTTGTTTCTTTGCTCTTGATCACAGCTATTGATTATGTATCCACTATTTACTGGGTTAGTCACTAGTTACATTAAACAAGTCCACAAGGCTTTGCCCCATGAAGCTTAAAATCCAACAGAAAAAGTAAAATTCTCTCCTATTGATGATTTGTTTCACTCTTCTAGCTGATGGACCTTGCTAAAGCACAGATCATATGTCATTTCCCTACTCAAGACTGCCAATGGCTGTCCATATACCATTTCATGAGATAAACATTCTTTTTTTGTGTGGTACTGGGGATGGAACCCAGGGGCATTCTATCTCCTAGCTACACCCCCAGCCCTATTTTATTTTTTATTTTGGAACAGGGTCTCACTAAGTTGCGGAGGGCCTCACTAAGTAGCTAAGGCTGGCCATGAACCTGTGATCCTCCTGTCTCAGCCTCCCAAGTACTGGGATTACAAGCATGCACCACCATACCTGGCTGAGATAAACATTCTTTTTCCTGGCTTTCAAGCCCTTCTCAATAGGTAGGACCCTCATCTGTGTTTGCAACCTGATTTCCTTCTACTTCCCTACACATACCTTCTTCCTGTCCAACCAGAACTACTTGCCAATCCCACCATATAGTGGACACTTATTTTTCTCTTAATTACTGAGGATAACAGCCTTTCTGTTTTAGGGAAATCCCTATGAGTGTGGGTCTTGGTGAGAGGGAGGCTTTACTTCACACTGGGCTCGTCACTAGGCATGTGGAATTAGCTAAAGCACTCAAAATGTTTTGCTCAAGAGATCTCAGGGAAGGGACTACTTAAAGAGGTATGGGTAGGGTTAAGAAATCCAACAAGAGAAACCGGGCATGGTGGTGCACGCTTGTAATCCCAGTACTTGGGAGGCTGAGACCGGAGGATCCATGTTCGTGGCCAGCCTCAGCTCCTTAGTGAGGCCCTCTGCAACTTAGTGACACCCTGTTTCAAAATAAAAAGAGAATAAAAAATAGGGCTGGGGGTGTAGCCCAGAGGTAGAATGCCCCTGGGTTCAATCCCTGGTACCGCCAAAAAAAAAAAAAAGAAAAAGAAATCCAACAAGAGATCACAAAGCCCCGCCACCACCTCAGGACTAGCAATACCCTTAGAGTTTACTCTAAAAATAAATCTAGATAAAGGCTTATGCATCAAAACAAAACAAGAATGTGGCACTTTGTAAATTTTATCAGCAAAAATCTGGAGAATAACATAAGAATAAATTCTCAGGTTGCCTGGGAGAAAGGTAACTTTAGGCTGGAATGGACATATCAATATGAGTGTACCTACTAGTGACTTAAGTCCAAGCATCTGAAAGTAACCCCAGTTGTTAAAAGACGGAAGCCACTAAATGACATCAGATGCGATGTAAGAAAAACTCTGAGAGATGGGAATGCTGGTGTGGACTTAGCATGTTTCACCAGCACCCCTCCTCTGGGGTTCTAGAGAAGGCCTTCACCATGGCCTTTGAAAATAACAATGGAAAAGAGGCTGACTATCTTTAACAGTGCTTTATGGCTGTTTAAAGGTGCTACCATTGAAATAGGCTCTCTGTTTCCAATGGGTTGGAGAGAGCTGGTGGAGGGTAGTGGTGGGGGACAGAGGGGACGTCCTTATCCAGCAGAGACCACGGGGGTGTGCTCACTGTTAGAGTCAGCAGTCTTGACTTGGTAATGGGAATTATTTAGTTAGCAAGGGTCTTTGTCAGAAGCTCACTGATTCTAAAGTTCCGCGGATTGATGGTATGTTAGCCAGCTTTTGTCACTGTGACCAAAATACCTGATATAGCTTAAAGGAGGAAACGTTTATTTTGGCTCTTGGTTTCAGTCCATGCTTGGCCAGCTCCATGGTTTTGGGCCTGAGATGAGGCAGAACATCATGGCGGAAGGGCATGGCAGAGGAGAGCTGCTCAGCTCCTGGTAATTGCTGACCCTCCTGTGAGCGCAGTAGAGAATGGAGTGCTGTATACGTGATTCAAATATTCCAGTACACCAAGAGCTGTAGAAAAGTCTGTCCTGTTGGAAGCCTGGTGATCAAACAAAAATCCCCAACTCAGCTAAAAAAAAAAAAAAAAAACCCAAGTATTTTTGGTAAACTAAATTGAAATGCGCAGGTTCTAATGTCTATTTGTGTGTGTGTGTGTGTGTGTGTGTGTGTGGTACTGGGGATTGAACCCAGGGGGCTTCCACCTCTGAGCTAAATACCCAGCCCTATTTTGTTATTTATTTTGAAACATGGTCTCACTGGGTTGCGGAAGGCCTCAAAAGTTGCTGAGGCTGACCACGAACCTGCGACCCTCCTGTCTCAGCCTCCCAAGTATTAGGATTTCAAGCGTGCACCACCGCGCCACCATGCCCGACTTCTAATGCCTAATTTGAAAGGTTTGAATCAGGTTTATCCAATAGGATGGCAAGTAAATCAAGAACTTCCAGATTTTGTGGCCACGTGTCTGACTTAAGCCAAGCCACAATGGCGGACAGTAATAGATAAGCAGTACAGGAAGTGGGGTACCACTCAGGAGGGACTCTGCAATAGCTTCTCAAGGGCATAAGATGGTTCTTACTTCTAGTTTTCCAAAATATAACTGAAGACCATTGACTAAGGTAACTGGGTCCCAGGGAAAGATATCATTGTGACCCTTACTCTAAGTTAACAAATTCTTAGATATTAGAGAGGGGGCTTATGAGGATCATGTGACGAGCAATGTCTTATCTAAATCTGCCTCAGCTGCAACTTAGCGAGATCCCAGGCACATCCTGGTTATTTCACTGGTCCCTAGGTATGTAGTTAAAATTAACATTTTTAACAATCATAAGGTTCCTGTCACCCATGGAGTAAGATATTTCATGATAGGAAGGACATGAAGAAGATTTTTTGAGAATGCTACCAAAATGTGCAAAACCCAAAACAAAACAAAAAAATCACAATCTAGGTTCCCTAAGAGGGAAAAGAGATATTCATATAAATTGGTGTTATTTGAAAGATGCAGGGGTGGCGATCCTTCTAAACGAGGACAGCAATATTTATCTCATAGATATTATAACAAATAAATGGGTTAATACATGTGTATAGCAAATATTAATAATTTAATAAGTGTTAGTCTTTATTTCCATAATTATTAATAATTTAAGCCCCTTTTAACACTGCATGGGAGTGTGTGTAAGACGAATGATCTTGAAGGATCATATTGTTCTAAACTTACTCAGATAGTGATAAGATTATAAGACCTGGACAGTAGAAATTAACAGGTATTCTAAAATAAGAGAACGAGAAATAAATTTCCCCCAATACAAGGGCTTTCCACCTCAAAATTCCCTTGAGGGTTCAGTGGTCTGGGGCATGTCAGCATAACTCCTCCAAGATGATGGCAAATTTGTGTACCTTACATGTCCTCTCGCCCAGAGGCAAAATGCTGAGCATGCCTCTAGATTTTGGATGTGGTGTGTTATATTTGCAGTATGCTGCTCTAAATCACTTTCTAGCTAATTTAACTTAAAGTCCCCAAGCAAGAGCTAGCTGATCCAGGCTGGAGAGGAAACAACTTTCTGATTCAAGAGATCAATTCATAGCAGTTTAAGTTTCTGTGGGCAGTCTATGGCAACCCCCTATAGGAAATCACAGCACAGGCTCTTAGAATCTTTGATTATATATTCTATTATATATATCTGTATAATATATATTATATATAAATATATAATATATAAAATAATATATAATATATAAATATATATTATATATTATATATTATATATTATATAGATATATAATAATATTTATTTATATATATTTATATATAATATATAAATATATATTATATATTATATAGATATATATATAATATATTCTATTATTATTATAAAACTATTCTCTTTTGAGGCATGGTGCAGAGCGTAGGTAGAAAGTGAACTCCTGCTCATGAGCCACCAGGTGGCCACAATACTGGTTGCCTGCTACGAACTACCTGTCATTTGATCTGACTAATGGCTGTCAGGTGTCCGCAGTGCAGATATGTTCTACCTTCACACACAAGAGGGAGGTGTGGGACCAGGTCTGGGCAGGTTCTGGGGGCACAAGGAAGTTGCAGAAGTCAGTGGTTCATACCACTAGCTTGCTGGACTTCTACACCACCCTCAACTCACACCTCTGATGTCATGAGGAGTTCACCAAGACCAGGTTACCAAAGGGAAACAAACTATTGGTTCAGATCTGGTGTGCGTGGTGTGCAGGTCCTGGTCATATGTGGATGGGTGAGGCTACTGAGCTCCACTTGGTATGGCCCCAAGAACAATAGAGAAGAAAAATCTTCTAGAAGCAAAACTTAGAGCTGTATATAACCTTGTCATTCATTTTCCTTAAAGGGAGAAATGGCCTGAATTACCATGAACCAGCTCATGAGCAGATGCTCAACGAACTCCTAAGCATGCATTCATAATTTGTTCAGGTGATTGAGAATTGAAATATGCAAAATTAGAAGATTGGTAACAATAAGGTTTGGGATACATCTCCTGTATTGGGTCTAGAATGTGAGAATACTTGTCTCTCACATTATACTCACTAAAAGCACCTCTTGCCAAGGCAGATCCTTCTCTAGCCACCTCAATGCTTGTTTAATGGGCTTTGGGACTTAGTAACCATCGCAGCAGTATGGCAGCCACGTGTGGATACCCTGAGAGGACCAGCCCGCCACCTGTCCAAGTTGATTACAGCAAACCTTTTCTATGATGGGTGAGTGAGTGATTTATCCTCACCAGAATATATGCTTTTCTGAATTTGCATTTGCTTTTCTTGATCCCTTCTAAATTATCTTGGTCCTGCCAGGATTACCATGAATGGACACACTTAATGACTCATGATATCCCACATTGTTATGTTTTTGACTAAAAGGAAATAACCTCACAATGGAAAAATTAATGACAGATGCTCAAGGGACTCTACTTGTGGTACATTGGATTACTCTCCATCCATTTTCAGTATCCTTCTTTGCTGGAGTATTATACATACGCATGCTGTTTGGCCCATGTAAGGCCAAAAAATAAGTGTGAGTGGAAGTATGCGTGTCATTTTTAAGCAGTATTCGTGTGTGTGTGTGTGTGTGTGTGTGATGAGTATTGACTGAGGAGGCGTATCGAATGCTCATCAAGGTTTATTAATCATACACAAGGACACAACACACATCCCTTCTCTATCTTGTCCTTAATTCCTCTCCGGACCCACGGGGAAACTCACATGTGACGTATCTTAGCCAGAAGTCCTGACAGGTCCAACCACTGGGTCCACTTCCAGCCACAAAAGGAGTCCCCAGGAGTCTCACAGGGCACTGTCCGATCCTTTGGTTCGTCGAGACAGGGGAACTCGGGTGTGGAGCGTGTGGCAGAGTTTCTGGATGCAAGCTCCGAGTAGCTATAGTCATCAGTGGGTTTTTAACCAGTTCGTGGTGGTCGTGGCTTATTCTCTTGTTCTTGCTGATTGTTATGCCCCTGGGTGTATCTTGACACACCCGGGCATTGTCCGGTTAAGTCCTGAATCAGTTAAGCTCATAGTTCATCACTAGGGGGAGTTCGAGTTCCATTATCCCTTGGGTTAGGATTTTCTCTATGTATGTTCACAACAGTGTGGTGCTGGGGATTGAACCCAGAGGCATTCTACCTCTGAACTACACCCCCAGCCCTATTTTATTTTTATTTTTGAAACAGGTCTCACTAGATTGATGAGAATCTCACTACTTGCTGAGACTGTCCTTGAACCTGAGATCCTCCTGTCTCAGCCTCCCAAGTACTGGGATTACAGGTGTCCGCCACCATGCCCAGCTAAGCAGGAACTTTTAAGCCAGCAGATGGTTTGCATGTTGTACTGTTCCTGTCGTGAAACCAACCAGGTTCCAGAAAGAGGCTGTTCCATCTGTGTGGGTGAAAATGCCATGAGCAGAGTTGCAACAGTCTCAGGTAGAGAGAGTGAGAAAGAAACCATTGTTGCTTGTTACTGCAGCATTACTTAGCCTGTGCTGATTGATGCTCTCTTATCATGTGGCCCGCCATCCAGAGGCAGTGTGCTCCAGCAAATAACATGGTTTATATATAATATTCATTTATACCACCAGGTGGTGTGCTCTCCTTCAGGAGAAGAATGCTCAAAACCAATGACCAGTAAGTGTATGGTGCCCTTTTCCCACTGAGGAGTAGATGGGAAGGGGTACCATCATTTTTCTTTCCACCTATGCAGCTCCAGCCTTGGTTGTTTTAGAAGATTTTTTTTCCTTTTCTTTAGTAGCAAGGGAAGAGTATTTTCCCCAGGGGAGGCAATGATAGCTACATTGAACTGGAAGCTGACTATACCACCTGAACATTTTTGGCTTCAACACCCATTGGATGAACAGGCAAAAGAGGAACTATGGTTGGCCATGGTGATCGATCTGGCTATCAGAAGTCCAGGATTGCTGCTATACAGTGGAAGTAGGTAAAACTGGGGTTCCATTCCTGGTTCTTCTTGCGATCTCTTCAGTAGCTTCCATTTTCCAGGTTCAGCTCTTGTTCCCCTACCCAGATAGACCATAGTGTTCCCACTGGAGCCTCTCACACACCACAACCCCTCGATCCAGGCTAACAGACACAAGAACTTATCTTCATCCAGTTCCCTCCTCTCCTCCTCCCAGAGTGTCCTCTCCTCTGGATTCTGTCCTCTTCTGTTTGTAGCCCAGGGCCTTCAGGTAGCTGCTTTTATCTTACTATTATGTCTATATTTAATAGTGGTTTTCTATGGAAGAATCATCCAATAGATTCTTACTGGAATCGAAGTGGAATTATAAAAGAACTTAATAGATTGAGTAAAAATTAGCATTACCCAGAGATCCCAGACCATAGTAATTTATAAAACCTTTGTCCCTTTTTTATACTTTTATTGGTGCATTGTATTTACACATCATAGTGAAATTCAAAGTGATACAAACAAATATGCGCACAGCAGCTGGTGTGTTTCCCTCCACATTCCAACTTACTCCCCCTTGCTCCCTCCCTCCCTGTACATGTTAGTGAGATTGCTATTGATACCTTCATATAAGCACACAGCATTATTTGAACTACATCCTTCCTCAGTCTTCCCTCCCCCACCTCCCTCCCCCAGTCCCCTATTCTGCTGGTCTCTCTTCTCATTTATCTGAAGTCACTTTTGTTTCCTATTTTCTCTCTAGCTTCCACATATGAGAGAAAACATATGACTTTTGACTTTCTGAGAAAGCTGCCAAAAACATGTGCTGGAGAAAAGACAGCCTCTTCAGCAAATGGTGCTGGGAAAACTGGAGAGCTGTATGTAGAAGAATGAAATTAGACCCCTATCTCTCACTCTGCACAAAAGTCAACTCAAGATGAATCAAACATCTAGAAATTAGTCCAGAACTTTGCAATTACTAGAAAAAAGCATAGGACCAACATATAGGCACTGGTTAAGACTTCCTCAATATGACCCCCAAATGAGAATCAGTAAATGGGATGGAATCAAATTAAAAAGATTCTGCACATCAAAAGAAACAATTGGGCTGGGCGTGGTGGGGCACCCTTGTAATCCCAGTACTTGGGAGGCGGAGACCAGAGGATCCGGCCTCAGCTACTTAGTGAGGCCCTCTGTAACTTCGGGAGACCGGGTTTCAAAATAAGGGATAAAAAATAGGGCTGGGGGTATAGCTCGGAGGTAGAATGCCCCTGGGTTCCATCCCTGGTACCGCAAAAAAAAAGAAAGAAAAGAAAAGAAAGAAACAATCAAGGGTCAGAAGAGAGAGTCTGCAGAATGGGAGAAAATCTTTACCTTTGTTCCTTTGAGGGGACGTTTTAGTAATTAGGTGTGACATAGAAAATTTGAGGGGCAAGGAGATTAGCACAGTAGAGAGAAGGAAGCCTTCAAATTGTGGGAAGTCAAAGGAAGGATTGTACTCTTATATTTGCCTTCTTTAGTTAAACATCAAAGGAAATGCTGTCTGATTTTCCACTGGGAATGTCTTAGGGAGCCAAGGTTCTCACTATGGGAAGCCAAAGTGAGGGCTGTTCTCCACTTCTTAGAAACTAAGTGCTCCTGTCCTAGGATCAGCCCACCAGAAGCTTCCATTCAGGATTTTAAATCTTTAAGGGTCCACCAATGGTAGGGTGCTAACCATACTGTTCCCATGGTGGATTCTTGGCTGTATTTTTGTCTATCTTCTCTCAGTTGGATATTTTCTGAGCTTGGTTTCCCAGGCTTGCCCTGCCTTCCTGCATTCCTTCTTTCCCTCCTCCTCCTCCTCTTCCTCCTCCTCCTCGTCTTCCTCCTCCTCCTCCTCCTTTTAATTCTGTGAGTTACCTTGTAACCTTTCCACAAAGTCGTTAAAAAGAATTGGTTTTGATGAGGTGCAGTGGTGCATGTCTGTAATTCTAGTACTTGGGAGGCTGAGACAGAATGATTGCAGGTTCGAGAACAGCCTCAGCAACTTAACAAGACCCTCAGAAACTTAGTGAGACCATGTTTCAAAATAAAAAATAAAATAGGGCTGGAGGTGTAGCTCTGAGGTAGAAACCCCTGGGTTCAATCCTCAGTACCCCCCCCCACACACACACAGATACACTCAGTATTGGCTTATCTTGTTTACAATTAGGAAACTATTGGTACATCACATGAGATTGTGCTTTTTCACCCCTGTGCATATTTGCCCATGCTTAGTCTCCCTCTCTGCTTCTCACCATTCTTCCCATGCTGGGTGTATTTGCCAGCTGCTTTTAGGCCCCATTCCTACTCTCCCAGTGTTGCAGAGGAGCTGGGACCCCAAACACTATTCCTAGACTCTCTTGTCGGCTGACTTCTGGTTGTGATCTATCAATGGTAACCCTGAACAGATACTGGGAATGGGAACGGGAGGACCCCTGCACTGCTTCTGAGTTTTAGAGGCATCTCCCCAGAAGACAGTGATAGACAACCCGATGTTCTAGTGCTGTTAGCAGGTGTAGCATGAAGGGTCTTTCCTAGTTCTAACTTCAAAACTCAGTGATCTCTCAACGGTCCCAACACTAGCCACACAGTGTCCCCTTGGTGAACCAGTGGTGTCATATAATACTTCCTACCAGGGATGTCCCAGTGCTGTGGAACCTTCCTCCATAGTTCCAGGACTTTTCTGGGTAACATCCCTCCTTGGCCATCCCAGAGAGCCAGATGGCACCTGAGTAGTGCACAGAATGGGCTCCTGGCTATGGGCAGGACCAGCTCCTTCTCTTTGTCTCTACATCCAGAGGGAAACTGATCTCTGGGTTGCCTGACCCTTCTGTTTCTGCTGTCTTGGCCCATTCAGTGTTTTTGGAATTAATTCCCTGAATTAAATTCTCTATGTTAGAAATAGTTAGCTTGGTATCTGTTTTCCTGATTGGATCCTAAACAATGCATGACCCATTCTTTAGAGCATATTCCTGATACCTTCTCTTCTATGAGGCCTGGTCTCAAGAGGTAATCTGTTATCTATTTGTACCTTTAAAAAAACACAATTTTAAACATCATTTGTCATCTGCAGCTCCATCTGGTATAAAATTCACTTATTTTATCCCACTCAACTTCCATTAGATTTCTAGCATATTGAAAACAGTCGTTGAATCTTAATCATGGTGTGTTTCCTATAGCAACTAGTTCAGTACCATGATATTCTGAGCAAATGTTGGTTGATTTGAATTGACATTCCAAACCCTACAGTCTTACAGTGTTTTCAGTTTTCAACAATTCCATTGCTTTTCCTATGCTGCTATAGTAGAAATTATTAAATTTGATTTTTTTAAATGTGGGTGAATTGCAAAAAAAATATTTTATCCAGTGATTCTCTAAACTATTTGCATACTCTATTTCCTGACTTACACTCATTCATTCATTTAAAATGGTGCTTCCCAATTTAATAAAACATTTTCACAAACATTATCTCATTTGAACCTCACATTGAAATAGAAATGGATACCCTCATGTCAAACAGTACTAAAAGGCAGAGCTTGGGCTCTAACCCTGACCATTTAACTCAACTGTCCAGCATTCTGCCTTATCTTTTGCTTGAGCCTGGGGCTCTGGCTCTGGCCAGCCAAGTATCATAACTCTCTAAGTCATTTCTCATTGCTGGCAAAGAGCATTAGACATGCAGGCTTCCATATCTTATACAAAGGTACAAAGTAACAGATTATCTGTGATGCCTTTTTCATATGAAATAAAGGGGAAAGCAACCGTTTTATTCCTTTGGCTTAGAGAATGTGGATAATCATGTTCTCAATTTCACAGTTCATTGCGTCTACATTTATTAGATTAGCACTGGTTTAGAAACGCACCATGGAACCTCCCAATAACTTGGCAGTCGCTTTTTGATTGCTTTCCGGAATTGTAGTGTCTTGTTCTCCCAAGACTCTGACCAAGGTTTAGTGGCTTAAAACTGAAATGCTGCAGACATAAATTGAATCCAACACAGGCAAGGCTAAAGTTATTACCTTTCTCCACCTGATTTTTATTTGGCTCTTCATTGGTGTTATTTCTTATCTCAGGGGTTAATGTTATAGAAGGGGATCCCCTTTTCATCTAGGAGACTAACAACAACACCTATGTCTGGTTTAGAGGAGAGACTCATTCCATCACTATCCTTTACCCCCCACCCAAACACCTGAAAATATAGCCCCAGTTAGCTCATCTTATGTCTGACTGAAAAAAAAAAAAGAATTATTCCATGGCAGTTCTATGAGTTGTTGTTTGAAGGGTACTACAAGGATCCAGGCATAAATGTCATTCCCTTCATCACAGCCCTTGTCTCCCATTGCAGTTGATGCCTAAACTCTATCAACAGTCAGTCATTTTTCTTTTTTTCCTTTCCATTTGGTTTTTAAATCGCATATTCTTTAGCAGCTTAACACATCTATCTGCCTACCTGATCTTATCCAATCCCCTTCTGTTATGATTTGGATTTAGAATGTTCCCCTAGACCTCATGTCACAGACAAGGCAGCCATGTTGGAGGCGGGGCTTGGTTGCTGAGGGGAGTCCCTGGGGGTGTGGCCTTGGGGATTACATATATGCCCCTCCCCCCGTGCTTCCAGCCTCCATGATGGGAGAGCAGAGTCCCTCCACCCCTGCTCTCTCTGCTTCCTGCCACATGTCCGGAACTCCACAGACCTCACCCCCAGCCTAACATGGACTGAAACCTTTGAAATCTCCAGTACTGTAAGCCAACAAATGTTCCTTCCTCTAAGTTGTGGTGGTCAGGTGTTTTGGATTTCAGCAATGAGAATGCTGACTGAAACATCTTCTGTAATCAGTTTTGGCTCCAGAACTTTAACCACTCGTAACCACTACCTGATTTTGCGCTCCTAATGTAGGCAAAGAATTTCAATACTGCCTGGTATATAATAAATCCTCCATTCGTGGTAGATATTACTGTTGTTAGATTTGTTTTGCTGGCCCAATAAGTGAGTAATAATGACAGATATTCATTGAACATGTTCTATACTAGGGATTATTCTAGACCTTTAATTCATTATTTAATCATTGCAACTGCCTATGAGGTATGTACTAATATCTGCCTCATTTTAAGGATAAGGAAATGGAGGCAGCGTGGCAAGGCAATTTTCCCAATGTTAAAGAGCTAAATAGTGATAAAAACAAGATTGAAAGCCAGGCATGGTGGCGCACGCTTGTAATACCAGTACTTGGGAGGCTGAGACAGGAAGATCCGGGTTCATAGCCAGCCTCAGCTACTTAGTGAGGCCCTCCGCAACTTAGTGAGACCCTGTTTCAAAATAAAGAATAAAAAATAGGGCTGGGGGCGTAGCTCAGAGGTAGAATGCCCCTGGGTTCAATCTCCAGTTCCACAAAAAAAAAAAACAACAAGATTGAACAGCCAGCGCCTCTAATAGTAGAGGAATTGAAGGGAGAAGGCAGAAAGAGGATCCAACAAAGCACACCTCTGTAAAGTCTGGAAGATACGACTGACCTTGAAAACATTTAACTGAATTTGTAAGACAAAAGGAAAAAATTCAAAGGCTTTGCCATGGAGAAATAGTATGGACTCTCTTCCAAGAACTTTGTGTGTGTGTGTGTGTGTGTGTGTGTTGGCCACCTTTCTCATAACTTTCTCTTCTTTCCCTATTCTCGCATCCTACCTCTCTTATTCCTATCACCTTCATCACAGTAGCCACTTCCTAGTATCAGTCATGTCAGAGTGGGGAAGCAGAGAGTAGACGTCCAAATCCCTGTGTTATAACAAGTTCCAATATAATGTCCCAAGTGGGCAGGGATTGTAAATGTCCGAAATGTGCTATACAAAACACAGAAGTCTATGAAATCAGCTACAGAATGGTAGAACACAGTGCAGAAGTTTAGTTGTAATTGAGAGGGGTGAGTTGGCTGAATAGAGGCTCCCAGCACCCGCCTGCTCCTCCACGCGGTAGAACCAACCAACACATGTCACGTGTGTAGCTACACGTTGAGGTGAGTGGCTGCGTGAGAGCGCTGGCATTTAATAGCAGAGATATGGAGACCTGGTGAAATCCAGAGACTCCAGATAACAGAGTAGCAAGAGAAACAGAGTACCCAGCACCTATTGCTTGGCACCAAGGCCGGGGGCGGGAGAGCCTCGCCTTGGTGGGGGTATAAGTTAAAGAGAAAGTGCCAGCAAGCTTTGTTAGTGCTGAAACTGGCACTTTCAGAGGCATGGCCTAAACAGACATGAGCCTGGGGTCTGCACCACAGCCTGATTTTAGAGAAAGAGCTGCTGCATCTCCCTGCGAATCCTCAGGGTGCTGTAGCCACGAGCCAGCTTGAGAAGGGTCCCATTGTCCCAGTTTGTACTCCTCTGGGGGTCAGAAACCCCTGCATATTCCCATCTCTGGGACCCTGTGGACATTCCACCGCCCTGCCTCAGCCGATCACACCTCTTCAGATGGTCCTGGTTTGGGGGAGTGACTTTGACACACACCTGCTGAGTCCTGTGCTGTGGCAGACGTGGGCTGCGACATGGAGGGGAGTGGAAGGCGCTGCCCTCTAGAACTGGCAGACCAGGGAACTTGCCCTCTGAGACCAGGGACGTGACCAGTTGAGTGTGGTTTCACATGGGTGCTAGCACTGAAGACACCAGGATCAAGGGTGACAGATCACATGGTTCCTGTGCCCGCCTCCAGTGCAGAACATTATGGTTCCATCACTCCCTCCCCCTGCCCTCAGTGGTGCCCAGCACCTGCGGCAGCACCCACTTTGTCCCTGCCCTCAGGGTGCACAGCCTAAAAAGCCCCAGAGAGAATCTAAACCTGGTGCCTTCCTCTCCCTACCCCCGCATTCTTTGCAGGCTCATTCCAGGGAGCAGCACAGCTGAGATGAATTTCAACTAACTTCAGCTGCAAATCACTCCCACTAGATACCTGGTGGGCACCACAACTGAAAGAATTGGAGGTGAACAACTCTTGGCCACTACTCTTCCCATGGGGTGCACAGCCCGAGACCCCGAGAGAAGCTTTGGTTGGCATCGGCTACAGTCATCTGCCCTCGCACCACAGCCTGCCTGAATTACCACAGTGGCCTGACTCTTGGGAGACCTAAAGAGACAGTGGGTCTCTCAGATTCCAGTACAGTATGCATGTGCCCAAGCCCAGTAATCATAGCCAAAGAAGCTACAAGGAGATAACATTAAGGTATTCGGTTGGAAATCAACATAACACAACAAACTGATGCCCCAAGACACATCATCAGGAGAAACCTGCTTACCGAGAAAGCCATCACAAGAAAGTAGACCTCCCGACAGATATGCACATCTCAACACAGAAACACAAGAAATACGAAAAACAAGGTAACATGACACCTCCTGAGGCTCAAAATTCTCTAGAAACAGATGCCAAAGATATTGAAATGGATGAAATGCCTGCTAAAATAAAATTCAGAAAATGGCTTTTTAAAATCTCAATAAAATCCAGGAGCATACAGATAAACAGTTGAATGAAATAAGGATGACAATGCAGAGTGAGAAATTAAGCAAAAAGCCAGAAGAAATTAGGTATAGAATGATCATACCTCAATATAATGAAGGCTGTATCTGACAAACCCATAGCCAACATCATACTGAATATAGAAAAACTGAAAGCATTTCTTCTAAGATCAGGAACAAGACAAAGTGTCCATTCTCACCACTCTTATTCAATATAGTACTAGAAATTTTAGCTACAGCAATCAGGCAAAAGAAAGAAAGGCATAACAATAGGAAAGCAGGAAGTCAAATTATCCCTTTTTGCTGATGATATGACTCTATACTTAGAAAAACCTGAAGACTCCACCAAAAGACAACCAGAAGTGATAAACAGACTCAGCAAAGTAGCAGGCTAGAAAACGAACATACAAAAATCATTAGCTTTTCTATACACCAATAAAGAACTCACTGAGAAAGAAGTCAGGAAAGCAATCCCATTCACAATAGCACCCCAAAAGTAAGCATCTAGAAATAAACCTAAGAAGCTCAAAGACCTCTAAAATGAAAATTACAGAACACTGAACAAACAAACAGAAGAGGACAGTTAAAGGTGGAAAGGCCTCTGGTGTTCTTGGAGTGGGGGAATTAATATAACTAAAATGTCCATACTACCCAAAGCCATCTACAAATTCAATACAATCCCTATCAAAATACCATTGACATTTTTCACAGAACTAGAAAACACCATCCTAAAATTCACATGAAAGTACAACAGACCCCAAATAGCCGCAGCAATCCTAAGAGAAAGAGCAATTCTGAAGGCATCATGATATCTGATTTCAAAATATACTACAAAGCCACAATAACAAAAATAGCATGGTATTGGCATAAAAATAGACTTGTAGACCAGTGGAACAGAATAGAGGACCCAGAAATAAATCCATACATCTTCAGCCAACTGATTCTTGATAAAGGTTCCAAAAACACATTGGAGAAAAGATAGCTTCTTCAACAAATGGTACTGGGAAAACATGATATCCACATGTAGAAGCAGAAAACTTGCCCCTTACCTCTCACCCTACATAAAAATCAACTCAAAATGGATCAAACCCTTAATACCCGAAACTCTGAGATGGCTACAGAAAAATATAGGGGAAGCACTTTAAGATATTGGTACAGGCAATGATTTTGTGAATAGGTTTCCCAAAGTAAACAAAAGCAAGAAGTGACAAATGGGATTATATCAGATTTAAAAGTTCTGCACAGCAAAGAAAACAAGAGACAGAGTGAAGAGACAACCTCCAGAAAATCTTTGCCAGCTACTCTTCTGACACATGATTGATATCCAGCATATGTAAAGAATTCAAAAAACTTAACAAAAGAATAAGGAGTTCAATAAAAATGGACAAATGATTGGAACAGACACTTTTCAAAGGAAGAAATACAGATGGCCAATAAATATGTGAAAAATTGCTCAACATATTTAGCCATTAGGGAAATTCAAATCAAAACTACATTGAGATTCTATCTCTTCCCAGTTAGAATATCTATTATTTAAAGAATGTTGGTGAAGATATGGAGGAAAAATAACCCTTATACCGTCTTGGTGGGAATATAAATTAGTATAGCCACTATGGAAGTCAGTATGCAGGCTCCGCAAAAAACTAAAAATGTAACTACCATATGATCCAGCCATTCCACCTCTGGGTATATAGCTGAAGGAGACGAAGTCAGCATATAGAAGAGATGCCTGCCTACCCATTTGCAGCACTATTCATAATATCCAAAATATGGAAGCAGCCTAGGTGCCTGACAACAGATGAATGGATAAAGAAAATGAAGTATACACACACGATGGAGTATTATTCAGATGTAAAGAATAAGATCCTATCATTTGCAGGAAAATGGATAGAACTGGAGGACATCATGTTAAGTGAGATAAGCCAGTCACAGAAAAACAAGTATTGCATATTTTTTCAAAAGCCAGGCGTGGTGGAGGCTGAGACAGGAGGATCACAGGTTTGCAGCCCGCCTCAGCTACTTAGTGAGGCCCTCCACAACTTAGTGAGAACCTGTTTCAAAATAAAGAATAAAGTAGGACTGGGAGTGTAGCTCAGAGGTAGAATGCCCCTGGGTTCAATCCCAAGTACCACAAAAAAATAATAAATAAATAAACAAATAAGAAAAAAAGACCTAAAAGTAAAGGAGACCTAAAAAAAAGACCTAAAAGTAATGGCTCTCAAGAAAGGCAAGTGGTCTGAGAGAGAGGGGATAACAAGAGAGGTCAGAGGGGCAGAAGGAAAGGTGGACATGTTACAGTGAAATCCATTAATTTATACAATTAATATGTGTTAAGAATTATAATAGAAGCCGGTGGGGCTTCTATAATAGAGGTGGTGGGGCATGTTTGTAATCCCAGTACTTGGGAGGCTGAGACAGGAAGATCACAGGTTTGCGCCCAGACTCAGCAATTTAGTGAGGCCCTCCACAACTTAGCGAGACCCTGTTTCAAAATAAAGAATAAAAAATAGGGCTGGGGTGTAGCTCAGAGGTAGAATACCCCTGGGTTCAATCCGCAGTACCGCAAAAAAAAAGAATTATAATACAAAAAAGTTGAGTTGTTATGCTATATCATGCATTTTGTTTGTCAAAACAAATATGTGCGTGTGTGTGCACGTGTGTGTGGTCTATGCACACCGTGTAGTGGAGAAAGGCACTCACCCCATTTCCAACTCCCTGGATTTGCTAATAAGAAATCTGTTTCCCTTTCTGCCCTGGCTTCCTTTATACACTTCCAACATTCCCTCTCACTCTCATCCGCCCTCTCCCCCATCTCCTTTTTTGTCTTTTCCTCTACATTCCTTTTCCTTCTTCACACTCTCACTGTTTTGCTCCTCTTTAAAATCTCACACCACTTTTACAGCTACTCTATGACAGGACATGAAAATGACAAACCCAAACTCTGAGTAAAGGTTAATTTCTTCCCTCTCCTAACATTTTTTCCATAAGGTTAGAATATGCATGCAATTTTTCTCTTCTCATAAGGCTTGCACGTTTTCAGTTGGCAATGGTGACATGCCACAGCAGAGCTTTGATAAGCAGAAGCTATTAACTGAGCTCCTCAATTATCTATGAATTTTGTGCTGCTCTATTTTTAGAGGAAAATTAAATGGCAAGAAAGCAAGTATAATGACTTTTGAAAGGATACTCCTTTATAGTAAGCCAACGTCACAAAAATGCTGTTTAGCAAATAACCCCAAACTCAGTTGCATAAACAGTCATTTATTTTTGCTCACACAGATGCAGGCCAGCTGACAGGTGGCTGATCCCAGCTGGGCTGGGCGGGGCTGAAAGCTACAGATTGGTTCTGGTTCATTTCTGAGTCTCCCTCCATCCTTGGGTGGGTGGGATTCTTGGAGCATGTTCTTCTCAGAGAGAGGACAAAAGCACAATCCAAGCCTCTAGTTGTAGCGCATCGTCTAGCATCCCATTGGGCACAATGGGGTGCACGACAAAGCCAAAGTCAAGGGTAGAGAGACAACTTTATTTCTCATAGGAGAAAATGCAAAAGCACATGATGAATGGTGTGAATACGGGGAGGGATGAGGAATTGGTGCCAGTAAGTCTAATCCACTATGTCCCCAGTTCCTGAGACTGGGGCAGCTACATTTAAAGCCATAAATTGCCTTTACTGTTGGGTAAAACCTTCCCTTCGGTGAACAGGTGGCAGGGGCGCCCTCTGGAGGCTGAGGCAGGGAGGTGTGAAGGAAAGCCGGCAAATGAATGGCCTATGGTAATGGGACACCCAGGGAACCCAAGGAATCCCTTTGCAGGGCACTCACTGTCTCCATCATAACTTTGGGGTTGTCACTTGTCTTTTTTGAGCCTCTATTTTCCACCAACAAAATGGGCAGATGGAAATAAACTGCATGACACCAGGGTTTTAAGGGGTTGAGTTTTAAACAAACAAAACACACACAGACACACACACACACACACACACACACACACACACACCCCTCCCTTGCCCCTCTCTCTCTAAAAGTTATATTCACCTAACAAGACCTTAATCCAACTTTCTGCTTCCTCCACAAGCAAGCTCAATGTTCCTGAGGGAAACCACACAACAGAGTAGATGAAGGCCACTTCCTGATCATTGTTATTAGTTTTAATACTATAACCATTAACACTGCTACCACTTTTTGCTCTCTTCCTATTGAGCTCTTACCAGACACTGGAGCTAAGCATCTTGTCACACCATTTCTTGAAGTATATTAATTACCATCATGTGACCGATTTGGGACTCAAGGCTTTGCAATATCACATAATCCGCCCATGGTCACACAGCAAACAAGAGTAGACATAAGTTGCAAGCGAGATGTACTGAATTAAGCAAGGGTTTCAACTTCAGTAAACAAAAGAAAAGAAAGAGGGAAATGAGTTTATATTAGATCCCAAATTACGCATCTTATAAATGTAACATTTTTAAGATTAATTATTCTTAGTTATAACAATATAATAGCATCTGGCATAGTTGAGAGTTACATACTACATTCAATTATTTCTGGATTTACAAAAAAAGTTCTCTTGCTTTTTGCCACCAGATGGCAACCAAAGCCAACGAGCTCTATCAAGCTGCGCTGTCCTGCCCGAGTCAGTTCCTGCACACCTTGGCCAGATATTCTGACAAACAGGCCTTATACCTTGCTCAAGAAGGTGTAAGCCAGAAGAACTAAGACATCAGCATCCACTCGGGTTCCAGACTTCTGGACACCTAGACAACACCAAGACCACATTTGTCAACATTTTCCCAAATCAAGTAAATTTACCTTGAAAACTTTGACTAAATCTTTCTAGAAATTCCAGAGGTCTCTCACCCAGAAATAATACATCTGCCCACCTCCAATCAAGATGTATTATTACAAATTGTGCCATTCTGATGCAATAAAATGAATAGTTAATGTAACTAAAGTTCTTTGGTTTGTTGCTATATTAAAAATCCCACTATCCTACTTAAGGGTGACCCACAGAAAAGCAAAGCCTGGGAGCTCATTAGAAACAAGGATTTCAGGACCTGCTCCTGACCCACTGGACCCGAATCTGCATTTGAATAGGACCCCCAGGTGATCCACATCACATTAAAATTTGAGAAGCACAAGAAAGTCGTTGCCCCCAAAGGAATCTTCCTATAAATTAAAAAATATATATATGCTTCCTGGTTCCACTTGTACCAGGTATCTAACCCTCAAATTCAGTCTGAAAGAATGGGACTGTGGTTCTCAGGGGCTGCATGGGGAGGGGAGGAGAGGAGTTACTCATTGAAAGGCATAAAGTTCCAGTCCAGCAAGACGGATGAGCTCTGGAGATCTCCTGGACAACTTTCAACCTGTAGTCAATCATAACATGGGGTACACTTAAAATGTTTTAAGAGGATATATCAGCCAGGCATTGTAGCACATGTCTGTAATCCCAGCACACGAGAGGCTGAGACAGCAGGATCACAGGTTCAAGGCAAACCTCAGCAGCATAGGGAGACCCTTTGCAATTTAGTGAGACCCTGTTTCAAAATAAAAAATAAAATAGGGCTGGGGGCATAGCTTAGAGGGCCCCTGGATTCAATGCGCAGTACTATTAAAAAAAGTATATCATCTCATATTAAATGTTCTTACCATAATTATTATCTTTTAAGTGGTTTTCTACAGGCAAATTCAGCCACGAACTTCTGAGCACAGCAGAATGCCAGCCCTCTAGCATTTTCGACCAAGGACTCTTGTGCTGAGGTTTAATATGCACATTACACAGCAACTCTGAGTTTTGAGGGTTATATATTGCGTATTCTCTAACTTCCCCCCTTCTTCCTTCCTTGTTTTCTTCCTCCCACTTCCCATTCTCCCTCTCCACCCACGGACCTTCCATCATATACATATATATGTGTTTAATCAGAGCAATCACTTATCTCGCAAATGTGTCTGTGGAAATCACTTTTCAATTTTTCAGCTATGTGGAATATTTATGTCACATCTATTTTCTCTAGTCATCAGGAGTCGGTTGTATTCTGAATCCTGGGATAAACGCACGCCCACTCACAAACTCACACTGCAAAAAGGATGAAAAGGATTGATTATGCGTCCATCTCCTCCCCACTACACTCACACCAGCCCGATACAACTTGAATATTTCCCTAAATGCTTCAGGATTTTGAATAGAAAATAACAACGATATGTTATTGATGGTCTCTACTTTAATTCTCGTCTTGTTCTCCCTAAGCCTTTTCTGCCTGATGCCCAGTGTCTGAGGAATTAGGTTAAATTCTCCTGGAAAGCTCTGAGCTGGGCGGACCTTCCCCTTTGGTTATTCTTGGGGGGCAGTGGGAGTGAGCGTGACCTGGGCCTCCGGTGCCACCACAGAGCCTGGTGTCACCTGTTGGGGGGAGAATCACAAAAGGGTTAAAAGGGGTCTGAAAAAGAATAAAAAAAGAGAACAGATGTGGAGGAGGAGGAGGAGGAACAAGGAGAGGAAGGAGAAAGAAGGAAGAGAGAAGAGAAAGTGAGGAAAAGAAAAAAATGATGCTGATGGTACAGAATAATAATAATTATAGTTAATGATAATAATAATTTCTTTGTGCAGAATTAAATCCAAAGTCCTTACCAGAGCCATCGCTTGCCCTCTCTACATTCTTCCAAACTCTCTATTTTATTTCCCACTGGCCCTCATGAACCACCCTCCCCCTGCTAGACCACGCCCACCTCACTTCCCTGCCAGCAGGCCACACCTCAGGGACTTTGCACTGGCTGCTACTTGTGTTGAAACACACTTTCTGGGGTATCTGTACGTCTTGTTCCTCCCTCTTCACAAAGTTTTCTGCTCAGTGTCTCCCCCTATCCACCCTATACAAAACTCCATCAACCCCTTTCCCACCCACCACCCCTTCGTCCTGCTTTATTTTCCTTTACAACCCCACCACCCCCTGGCATCTTACCTATTTGTTTCTTTGTCTGGCTTGCTGAATCAGAAGATCAATTCTAGGAGAGCACGTTTTGTTTGAGACTGAACCTCAGCACCGAGGTCAGTGACTACCCTAGTCAAGGCAATACACACTTGAGAGGGTGAGTGCAGGGCTCCCTGGAGCGGGGACTCCTTTAAGTGCATCCCAGTATCAGTCTGTTTAATCTTCACTACCCTATAAGGCAGGCTTTTAACTGAAGAGGAAACTGAGGCACAGAGAGGTGACTTGTCCAAGGTTCCTTTGTATTGGCTCTTCTCAGACTTTCCATTAACCAATCTTTCTTTCTCCAGTGAAGGATGGTTTTTTTTTTTTTTTTGCAGTACCGGGGATTGAACCCAGGGGCATTCTACCTCTGTGCTACGCCCCCGGCCCTATTTTTTATACTTTATTTTGAAACCGGGTCTCATGAAGTTGCAGAGGGCCTCACTAAGTAGAGAGAGAGAGAGAGAGAGAGAGAGAGCGAGAGAGCGAGAGAGCTGAGGCTGGCCGCGAACCCGGATCCTCCGGTCTCCGCCTCCCAAAGTACTGGGATTACAAGCGTGCGCCACCACGCCCGGTTTGCTGCCTACTTCTGTAAAGAAAGTTGTAGTGGAACACAGCTGTGCTCATTTATTTATGTATTTTCTGTAGCTGTTTTTGTGTTCGAATTGAGTAATTATGACAGAAACCATGTGGCCCACAAAGCTGAAAATATTTACTAACTGGTCCTTTACAAAAGTTTGGTGACCCATGCTCTAGAAGATATGAAGACAAAGCAAAACTCTTTGTGGTCATCTAGTTGGAGGCAGTGGATAAATAACTGGATTTCATTATGTCTTTCCTGTGCACTCAGATGAGTAGAGAGTAAAGAACTCCAATCGTGGATTCAATTAACATGTGTTCTCGTCCCTGTTCTGTTCCTAATTAGCTATGTGCATTATCATCACATGCATGCCCTTGGATCTGATTCCCTACATGTAATATAATGATAATAATAATAACAACAATAATAATAATAGCTCTTGCTAAATGCCAGCCTCCATTCTTGGCATTTTACTGTAAAATGATAGTGTTTGTTACTCTGAGTTAGTCCTTTGCACTTTTCATAAATATTCTGATTCTATCCTTGCAGGCACTTGGTAGAATTGTGTGACCACACCCACTTTTAGGTAAGTATTGCCATGAGATTTGCTTTGGTGAATGCAGTATTAGAGGAAGTAATACATGTAACTTCTGACTAAGCTTTATTACTCTGTGCACAAATTCCCACATTCTCTGTATTCATATTTTCCTCACCATGGCAACCAGAAATATTCCAGAAAGTGAATGCCCAGTCAGCTGGGTCTCAGAGTGTGGACAATGTAGGCAGAACCCCTTCTTGATGCCTCATGGAGTATAAACATTAAATATACCTTTTAAAAAAGCACTGAGATTTGGGGCTGTTTGTTACTGAAGCATTAGCTAGACTGTCCTGACTAATAAAACATCCACTAAGATTCAAATTCTAAAGTTTTAAGAATACAAATACCTCTTCTTCTTCAGGGGTAGGATCTTCATTTTCTTTGCCATGGGAAGATGTTACCCTGTGGTGTGGACAGGAAGAAGTAATAGGTGACCTTGTTGCATACATCTACAGTATTCAATTAGGGTATGAGGAAAAAGAAGGAGAAGAACAAGGCTCTTTAGTTTTACCTTCTTTAATTTTTTATTATAATTATTAACACATGTCAATTGTATAAGTTAATGGGTTTCACAGTGACATTTACCTGAATACACATATCTTGCTTTTACCATGTTCATCTTCCCTTCTGCTCCCCAACCCACCTACATCCTCTTCCCCTTCTCAAATAGAATAGTCCTTCAGTCCTTCTTCTATTTTCGGTTCACCTTTTTTTTTATCAGTCTCCACATATGAGAGAAAACTTGCAATAACTTGCATTACTTGTCTTTCTTTGTCTTATTTCACTTAACATGATGTCCTACATTTCCATCCATTTTCTTGCAAATGATGAGATTTAATTCTTTTTTATGGCTGAATCATACTCCATTTTATATATATACTTTATTTCCTTTATCCATTGATCTGTTAATAGGTATCCAGACTGATTATACCTCTTGGATATTGTAACTAGTGCTGCAATAAACGTGGGCATGCAGGTGTTTCTTCTGTAAGCTGACTCATTTCCCCCAGAGACATACTCAGGGGTGGAATAGCTGGACCATCTGAAAATTCAATTTTTAGTTGTTGTTGTTGCTGTTTTAATGGTACTGGGGATGAACCCAAGGTTAGGTAAGTGCCCTACCACTGAGCTACATCACGAGCCTTGTTTATTTGTTTGTTTTATTGGTACTGGGAATTGAACCCAGAGGTATTCTACCTCTGGGCCACACCCCCAACCCTTCTTATTTTTTATGTTGAAACGGGGTCTTGCTAAGTTTCTGAGGCTGGTCTAGAATCTGCAATCCTTTTGTCTCAGCCTCCCAAGTACTGTAATTACTGGTGTGTACCACCAGTTCCTTTTTATTTTATTTTGACAGGGTCTTGCTAAGTTGCTCAGGGTGGCCTCAAACTTACAGTCCTCCAACATGAATCTGTTGAGTATCTGGGATTATAGGTATGGCACCAACATGCCTGACCAGTTTTAGTTTTTTGAGGAACCTCCACACTGTTTTCCATGGTGGCTGTAATAACTTACATTCCCAATAAAAGTGTATAAAGGTTCCTTTTTATCCACATCCTGCCAGCATTTTTTTAAAATAATAGCCATTCTGACTTGGGTGAAATGGAAGTGCAATATAGTTTTGATTTGGATTCCCCTAATGGCTAATGTTATTGAGCATTTTTGCATATATGTACAGTCATTTGTATTTCTTCTGGTGAGAAGTGTCTACTTAGATCATTTGCCCAATTTTAATTAGATTACTGGTTTTTGTTAAATTTTTAAAATTCTCTATATATTCTGGATATTAATCCTCCATCAGATGAATAAGTGGCAAAGATTTTCTCCCATTCTATAGATTATCTCTTCACTCTGTTGATTTTTCCTTTGTGCAGAATTTTTTTTTAAATTTGATGTAATTGCACCCATCAACTCTTGCTTTTGTCTCCTAAGCTATTGGAGTCCTATTCAGAAAATCATGTGTATACCAGTATATTGAAGTATTTCCTCTATATTTTCTTCTAGTAGTTGTAGAGTTTCAGATCCTACATTAAGGTCTTTGATCCACTTTGAGTTGATTTTTGTACAGGGTGAGAGTCAGGGATCAAGTTTAATCTTCTGCAGTGGGTATGCAGTTTTCCCAGCATCATTTGGTGAAGAGGCTGTACTTTCTCCAGTGTATGTTTTTGGCACATTTATGGAGAATCAATTGGCTGATGATGTCTGGGTCCTCTATGCTGTTCCATTGATTCACATGTCTGTTTTGGTGCCAGTACCATGCTGTTTTTGTTACTATGGCTCTGTAGTATATTTTGAAATCAGATATGTAGTACTTTATTTTGAAATCAGATATTGTGATGCCTCCAGCATTGCCCCCCCAAGATTGTTTTGCCTGTTTGGGTCTTTTGTGCTTCTGTATGAGTTTTAAGATTGTGTTTTCTAGTTCTGTGATGAATGTAATTGTTATTTTGATGGGGATTGCATTGAATCTGTAGATGTTTTTGGATAGTATGGCCATATAAACTATATTAACTTTTTCAATCTATGAACATGGGAGCTCTTTCCATTTTTAGTATCTTCTTCAATTTGTTTCTTTGTGTTCTATAATTTTCATTGTAGAGGTCTTTTACCTCTGTAGTTAGGTTTATTCCTAGATATTTTCTTTGGGGGGGTGCTATTTTAAATGTGATTACTTTCCTGTTTTCTTTCTCCTTGAGTTCATTGTTGGTGTACAAAACAGCTGCTCATTTTTGTATGCTGATTTTGTGTCCTACTACTTTGCCATTTTTTTTTATCATTTCAAAGAGTCTTTTGACAGAGCCTTTAGGGTTTTCTAAGTATAGAAGCATATCATCAACAAACCAGGATAATCTGACTTCCTCCTTTCCTATCCATATCCCTTTTAATTCTTTCTATTCCCTAATTGCTCTGGCTAAAAATTCTAGTACTATATTGAATAAGAGCGAAGACAGTGGACATCCTTGTCTTGTTCCTGGTCTTAGAGAAAATGCTTTCAGTTTGTCCCTGTTCGGTATGATACTGGCTATGGACTTGTCTTATTTAGTTTTTATTGTCTTGAGACATAATCCTTCCCTAGCTAATTTGTTCAGGACTTTCATCATGAAAGCGATGTTATAGTTTATTGAATACTTTTTCTGAATCTAGTGATCATGTGTTTCCCCCCTTTATTCTACTTATGTACTGTACTGAATTTATAGATTTGCAGATGTCCAAAAATCCCTCTTTCCCTAGAAAGAAACCAACTTGATCATAGTGTATGACCTTTCTAATTCTGAATTGATTTTCAAGTATCTTGTTCCGAATTTTTTTGTATGTAGTACTAAGGATTGAACTCAGGGTCATTCTACCTCGGAGCTATGCCCCCAGCCCTATTTTATTTTTATTTCGAAACAGGGTCTCTCTAGGTTGAGAAGAGTCTCACTAATTGCTGAGGCTATCCTTGAACCTATCTTCCTGTCTCAGCCTTCGAAGTATTGGGATTACAGGCGGTGCCACCACGCTTGGCTGTTGAGAATTTTTACATCTATGTTCGTTGGGGATATTGATATGTGGTTTTCTTTATCTTTCTTTTTTCTTTTCTTTTTGTTTGTTGTTCTTGTTGTGCTCTTATCAGGTTTTGGTAGCAAAGTAATACTGGCTGTATAGAATAAGTTTGAAAGGGTTCCTTCCCTGCTAGTTTATGGAATAGTTGAGGAGCATGGGTGATAAAATTCAGCATTGCATTCATCCAGACCTGGACTTTTCTTTTTTGGGTAACTTTATTTCTGTTTCAATCTCATTGTTTATCTATTGAAGTTTTTATATCCTCTTGGTTCAATTTTGGAAGGTCATATGTGTCCCAAAATTTGTCCATTTCTTCTAGATTTTCCAATTTTTTGGTATGTAGTTATTTAAAATATTATCTAATGATCCTTTGACTTTCTATCTCTACTGAAGTGCTCATTCATATCCTGCATTATCTTTCTTAATTCATTCAGGTGGGTTTTTGTATTTTTTTGGATTTCACTAGGCTTCAAAAAAATCATTCTTTTGAATTCTTTGGTATTTCATTCACTTTGATATATTTGGCATCTATTACTAGAGAATAATGAACTTTAGGAGGTGTCAGAGTACCTTGTTTTTTCATATTTCTTGTGTTTCTATGTTGAGATGTGTGCCTCTATTGGGATGGGTGTCTCTTCCACTTTCATGTGTAGGCCTTTTAATAAGCATCCTCTCTTTTTTTATGTTCATTTATTGGTGCATTGTAATTATACATTTTGATATATGTCAGGGTATCAATTGATGACCCACCCTGGGATATCAGTGTTCTGTATGTGTCGAGTTTAATTCCAACTGGATTTCGTAGTGTAGTTTCCCTGTAGATTCTTTGACTGTGATCAGTTAGTTTTGACCTAATGTTTACTGTGTCAGAGTATGAGGGACCCAATTTCTCTGTAGGTCTCTCAAGAGTGGGGAGGACCCTTTTGCAGTCCAGACAGGTGTGGTGTAAAAAATAGAGTATGTGGGGTGCACTCTCTGTGGTTACCCCTGCAATGCAAATGGAAGCTCTTGTTAGGCATTGAGGTTTCTAAAAGCAATTCTGCTATTGGTTTTTCTGTTTGTGATGATGGGTCTGGAGCATTTATCCTCAGTTTGGAGACTGAAGCAGCTCCACTTGTTTCATTGGGTAAATCGGGGGCCATGGTCACAGCTCCCCCTCTGTGGCACTCACCTTTAGTCTTTTAGACAATGTTGATCTCCTAGGGCATGGGTGCCACTGGTGCTGAGAAACCTCATAGGTATGGTGCCCACAACAGGTGTGTTATTTCACTTTGTTGTTGCTATGGGGTGAGTGTCCAGGAAGGGGACTTCAGACCTTCCTTAGCTGTGCCTATTTGGGGTGGGTGGCTGGTAGGACTTTTATCCCCCCTGTATTTCAAGTCCAACTATCCACTAAGGTTTGAGCAGGACTAGGTCATGGATGAAACAATGTGAATTCCTCTCCCTTGGACTGAAAGTGTAGCCCAGTGGTAGAGCACCCACCAACGTGTGCAAAATGTGGGACTCAATCCCTACCACCGCAAAGAAAGAAGAAAAAAAAATCCAAATAACAACAGCAGCAACACCATCAACAACAGAAAAGAAAGGAGGAAATAATATAAGAGTAAAAAAAGATATCAGGAGAAAAATAAAAGGAGAGAACAGGAGGCAATAGAAGAAAAAGGTTAAAATTAAAGAGAGGAAAAAAGAACAGTGGGAAAACAGGAGAAAAGTAAAATTTGAAAAAAGGAAAAAAGCAAAGGAAGTAAAGAAAAATTAAATATTAAAAAGAGGAGAAAAGAATGAGAGAAACAAACACAAAACAGCAACAAAAAAGTATCAATAAAAATACAAATTTTTTCTTCACCAAGTTGATCAGAGCTTCTCTCCATTTCCTCTTAGGCTGTTCACCTACCAAACAGAGTAAAGACTGGGTATTCACTCCTTGTCCTTTCCTCTGTGGTGCTGCTCAGGTGACTTGCAGGAGTGCCTTGTAGCTGCAGTCAGAATACCTCTCAGCTGCTGACCACACTGGCACAATTGAGGACAGAATACAAAGTTCCCCCGATAAAGGTTCTCTCTGGAGCTATTGGGCTGTGAACTCCCAGAGCAGGATAGATGCTGAGCCTGCAGCGTGTGCAGGAGCTGGGGCAGAATGCAGAATTCCCCAAAGATTCTCTCCGGAGTTTTGTGTGCTGTGTGCTCCATGGGTGGGTAACGCTGGCTCTGCACCATTACCCTGTGTGCCCCAAAGGGCGGAGAGAGACTATGGGGTCTCAAAGATGCATGGTGCAGCCATGTTCCCAGCCCTGGCTTGTGTGAAGGGGTGCGGGGTGCTCTAGAATACAGCATGAGTATGTCCCTGGGAGTACAAAATGGTGCCGTCTTAGCCCCTAACATCTTATTAGCATCTCATTTCACACAAGGCATGGCCATGTGTCCAAGGCTAAATCTTCTGGGGTCAAGGCAGAGGGGCGTGGGATCTCACAAGAAGCTGACAGGGTGGGAGGAGTTGGAGTATGACTTTGAACTTGTGCATAGGAGAGAGAGAAGGCTCTTGGGCTAAGATGGGATATAGTGTCAGAACTCTTTTCCTGTTGGACAGAACCAGATGGGGAGGAATCCTCCTGGGAAAAGAGCCAACAATTGGGAAAATATATTTCAAGGTGCCCAAAGGAATAGTGCATATGGTTAACACATTAGAGCAGTTTAGAGGGATGGAAAGTCTTTATTGGCTAGATGACGCTATTTCTTCCAATGCGCTTTTCTTTATTTTTCTTTACTTTGGGCATGTATAATCACTGCTCAGGCTGCTATAACAAACTGCCATAGACAAAGTAGCTTAAACAGCAGAAATTGATTCTCACGGTTCTGGTGGCTAGAATTCCAAGATCAGGATTGGGTTCTTGGTGAAGGCCCTCTTCCTTGTATACATATAGCCATCTTCTTTTTGTTTCCTCACAGAGTGGACAGCAAGGAGAGAAGAATCAAGCTTTCTTCTGACTTTTCTTTAATTTATCCACGAGAACTCCACCCTCACGCCCTGATAACCTCTTCAAAGGCTCCAGCTCCTAACACCACCACACTGGAGGTTCCAATTTCTACATCTGAATTTTGGGAGGATGCAAACATTTGGTCCACAATAATCAAAGAAGGCAATAGCTGGGTTTTTTTTTCCTTTTGACAAAATTAACTCAAGCATATTTTAAAAAGAGGTGGCAACATAAATACAAACCATGCATATACTATTAATTATTCACATTGTTACAATAATGACACACATGTGTAATTATATTATACACACATATAATCACACACATATAATTATAATTTGAAATAATTCACTTATGCTAATTGCTGATGGTCCTAAGAGTTCATGTGCAGTAACCATAGCATGAAACAAAGTCATCTCGCTCCAGATGTGTGACTAAGGATAGAAGATATTTCTGGCATCTTGTGTTCAAGAGTTTAGCATATTGCCTTAACATCTGTGCTTCGTATAGCCAATCCCTTAGTAATTATTAACTGAATTAAAAAGCACAGTTTTGATATCCAGCATACCTCTGGTTTGAGGCAAGGTTTTTATTACAGAAATTCATTTCCCTGACCCATCAGCACTACTTTGATGTGCTCTGGTTTAAGATTTAGAGATCTAAATGCCGCCCAAGTTTCCAAGCTTAAAATCTTTGTAATATCCAGTATATCCATCTTAAAAATGTGGACGCTCAACTTTACCAGTTTTTGCCTTGGGTTTTTGAACTCATAATATACTCAAGGTCAGAGAGAAGAAGCCCTATCACATCTGAAGCCTTAGGCAGGTGGGATTTTTAGCCACCTTGTTCTCTGATGGAGGCAGGATTTATTTATACCAGCACATGCATGAAAATTTTGGAAAAAAACCCCACATTCTATGTCTTTTCTTTCTTGTATGTCCCCCAAGATCCTTTCTCCCCTGTTTCTATGATTTTATAATTGTGTTACTTGCAGAAGTTCTGTAAAGTGCTTGAAAATATGGTTTATAGGAATAGCCATGCTGTGGCATATGCCTGTAATCCCAGTACTTGGGTGGCTGAGACAGGAGGATCACAGGTTCCAGGCCAGGTTTGAGCCCCTGTTTCAAAATAAAAAATTAAAAGGGTGGGGGTGTAGCTCAGTAGTAGACTGCCCTGGATTCAATCCCCAATACCACACACACACACACACACACACACACACACAATATATGTGTGTATATATATATATATATATAGTGTGTGTGTGTGTGTATATATATAGTCTCTCTATACATAGACTATATATATAGTCTATATATATAGTCTATATATAAAGAAAGAATGTGTATATATATATATATATATGCAAATATATATAATCTATAGAAAAGACATCCTATAAAATGAAGCCACCATGCACATATGGAACTGTACCATCTCATGGGGCCATTGGGACCCAAGGAGCACCAACTTTTCAACAACAAATGAAAACAAAATTAACAGAGCATCTTTTGGTTCATTGGAAAGTGATTTCCTGTAGTATCCAGGAGGTAGAAAAACACATGTAGTTTCTTCTACAAGATGAGTCAGAAATGCAAAAAGAAATATTAGATCTAAAAATGTTAATAACTTCCAAATTTGGACTAAAAAGACACTTGAATTCATTTAACTCCTTTGTAGGTGAGGCAAGTGATACTTCGCTAGTTGAAAGCCATGCTGAAGATCATCCAGGCAGTGAAAGAGCCGAGCTCCGACCCTGGTCTCTTAGTCCAAGCCAAGCATTTGTTTCAGCACACTAGATTGCCTTTTCCTGCCTCTAGCAAGAGACTGAGCTTATGTGACTTTCCTCTTCCACTAAGATGTGCTTCACTGGGGCATCAGCCTTTAGGTACCATCTTGACATAAGCTTTAGTGGACATTGGCTTCCTTCTGTTTGCTTTAAATTGTATAAAAATAAGCCGGGCGTGGTGGCACAGGCTTGTAATCCCAGTACTTTGGGAGGCGGAGAC
>PVJS01003688.1:0-73906 GCA_004027185.1 Glis glis | reverse complement strand
ACCGCAAAAAAAAAAAAAAAAAAAATGTATTACTTGCAGAGATATGCAGGAAAGGGGATTCTTGTACCTTGTACATATGATGTTTTTCTCCATAATATTGCTAATGTGATGGTATAAATGGTTTCTAGTCAGAGATTAACTTGCTGTAATGAGAGGTTTGGTTTATTTGCCCTTGGAATGGCATGACGTGGCTTAACCACTTAGTAGTATCATGGCTTTGGACAACTCACATAAACTCCTGAAGCCTCATTTTCCTTGTTGTGAGGTGGAGAAAAACCTCATTAACCGACCACTTTCTTCTAAGATTGAATGTCAGATAATGTGTGTGTATGCCAGATGCTTGGAAACAATACAGACACTATTAGGACGGGCCATGAACCTTTCCGTAATGGTGTCCAAGAACAGATTACATAAATGTTGACATGTATATGGAAGAAATATACTTATAAATGTAGATTGTAGTGAAGAGAGGCCTCATAATAAAAGCTCACTTTCATGGTTGCACTCAGCATTGGGTCTAAGTTTGTAGGCATAGAGCAGCACTGTCCAGTAGTACTTCCCGCAGCGAGGAAGATGTTCTGTAATCTATGTATTTTCCGGTACAGCAGCCACTAGTCATCTGTGGCTGTTGGGCACTTGACGTGTTATTCTAAGTGAGGGACTGAATTTTTAGTTTTATTTAAATAATTTAATGTGCGATTGAACTAGCCACATGTGGATAGTGTTGTTTCCAATAGGACTGGACACCTAGGCTACACATACCTATTACATTATACTTTTAAGCAGATTCTAACAGGATACTGATTAAAGTACAATCAGAGGTAGGTAGGGTTTATACTTGCCAGGAGTAAAATGGATATTAAGATGTTTGGTGATCAGAACGAGGGAACTGTTGACAGAAGATCTTCAATTTGAGGAAAGTTTTTATCCAAAGAAGACTGTAAGAGCTGACGTTTCAGACTTCCTAGTCAGAAGTCAGGCAACTTCTCTGGTGTTTTCCCACTTCAGCCTTTGCTCGGGCTTTGCTGCCAGCAGTGTGGCCATTGTAGTGTACCTTCACCCTTCCTCTGGTGGTAGACCTTTATGTGCTCGTTTCTCTGTTGTGGCTGTTTGCTGTGGTCTTCTTTTTAGTCTCCTATAAAATGGACAGGTCTGTCTTTAAGGATCTTTCCTTTCCTAACATTCGAGGAATTTAAAAAACTAGTTTATTTTTGTGGACCGCATCTCAAGAATGTTGCTTTGCGGTGACTGAGGGATTCAGATGTGAAAGGATTCTGTGTCCAGCTGTCGCATCCAATACACGGGAATGTCAACACAGTGTCAGTCAGAGGGTGGCCTTTCCAAGGTCTGGGAGTCTAGGTGTGCCTTGACCTTTGTTTACTGATCCTGGGATATTTTCCAGTTGAAGATCCAGCATTTGGGTATTTCCTTTTCTCTCACTGGCAAGCCAGACCATTTTAAAGTTAAACATTTTAAAAAACAAATTTGTAAGTTCATGATATAACTGCTAGAGACTTACTTTTATTTTGATGGTTAATTTGTTCCAACTGAGCTTTGTTGGAGGTAGTTGGAATCTGTCATTATTTAAGAATAAAAAACAGAAGAGCTAGCTAGTTTTTAGTGTTGGCAGCATCCCCAATTTTGACTTCTATTAGAAAACCTACGTGTATGAATATTTTAGTAAGTAAATTGTTGGATACATAGCAAACTGGAAAGCTATAAAAATGTTAAAAATAGTTATACATTTTCTCTTTGGAAAATACATCCCAAAGTGGAAAGCTTTGTTCCTATCCTCATAGATTTTGAAATTGTTAGAAAAAAAGATAGAATAACAAAGTAATTAATGTCAGTTAGGTTCTGTGGTTTCCCACAGAATGTACTTAGTATAAAATACAAATGAAAAGTTGACTAGCCAATTTGTAAGAGAACATCAAATAGATTGGCTGACTAAGGAACCAAACTAAAGCAACTAAAATTTTTATTTACATATTGACTTTTGTCATGGCTTTTGTTTGTTTCGTTCTTTTAATTGATTTTGATTGGAAAAGGTAAATTTATAGAATGGATAGAATATAACAGATTAAAAAGATATTTAATACATAAGAAATAACATTTTAGGAGGTACTTCAGATATGTGAAATAAAAAATTGGGGGAAATCTTAGATTTCGGCACTTATTATGTCTGGGAGCAAAGCTATATTTTACTTTTTCATTTGCAAAACAAAGTATGTCTTGGAATCATGCATCTAAATAAACAGTTTCCATCACTTAAGTTTTACAAAGAACAAAGACATTTAATTGCTGATTTGTATTTTCCTGAAGCTTTACATGTCCTTTTTGTTTGTCTTTAACAGAGTCCTGTGAAGATTAATCAGATTAGCCTGGATGAGAGTGGGGAGCACATGGGCGTGTGTTCAGAGGATGGCAAGGTATGGTGAGGTTGCGGTCACATTGAAAGCCCTGCTCCGGCACTGAGTGCTGTGACTGTTCCACGCCAGATGATTGGAAATGCACTCTGCTTACTAGACACTTGCATCAGGAGAACCTTGATTACTCTTTTTGAGTATTGGACTTTCTTCCGATTGCTCATAATTAAAATAAAATATATTTTGCACAAATGTGCCTTAGGAAAAGTAATTACAAGAATGTCAATAATATAACTAGTATTAAGCTGATTAACAGCTGTGGCAGGGTGACGTGTCACCTTAATCATTACTGCTATGCCACTTACACTTCAGCAACTAGTCTGCAGTTCCTGCAAGACAGTGGCTTAATGCCTTTCTGCCATAAATCCACAAAATTGGATTTTGTGGGCATGATTTCTGTGGGCTGGTGGTTTTCATTTTCACACACAAGTTATGAATGTTTCTCTTGAATTATAGAATCTTTTGATAAGCAATCATAGTTTATCAGAAGAATAAAGTGTCTTACAATGGCCACATTAAATAAATGTAAAATCAATATATGTACAGTTTTCTAAAAACCTGGCACCTACTTCCTCGACCAGGGACATACATCATTTGTGCAGTGTATAACTAACAATTATCAGTGCTTCTTGCTGGTCTTGAGCTGTGACATTTAGTGGTTGTGGTGATTGATTTTTCACTTATAAAAATGTCTTTTTTGTTTTTAAGTTAATGGAAGTCTTTTCTAATGTTGGTTTGCAATGATAAAATTCTAATGCACAGTATATTTAAGCTACTTTTCTAAAATAATCATTTAAGAAGGGAATGCATTTAAGAATCATTATAGAACCTTACGTATTCCTTACTGAATAGAGATTTCCTAATCTAATTTTGTGATTTTTATGTGCTTTAAATTCAATGGGCCATTAAGATGAGTAAATTAAAAATAATATGCTCAGTGTAAAAGGGATATACCCATTTATATCTGTTAACAATGTTATACCCATTAATCTGTTAACAAAAGCAACATGAAGTCCTTTTGACATACGAGACTGCATTTTATATTTCTAAACCTAATGTTGCCCAAAGAATCTTTTGAAACAGTAATTGGAACACTAGTGCTTTTCAAGAAGCACTGTCAAATTTTATAGTACTTTGTGAAATTCTGAGATGAACACAATTGTCAAGACAAAAATTAGGGAGTGGTGGTTTGTGCAGAAATTGAGAAGAAAGAATCATCCACCCTACTGAAACACTTTTGTGTTCATATATTTGCAAAGAAAGTTAATTTTCATTTTGTTTTCTTAGAAGAATTCCTTCCAGGATGATACCAATTAAATTAATATAATTATGGGGAAAGGGAGCATTCATTTTTTTAATTGCAATCAAATTTTTTGCTCAGAGGCTTTAAGAATTTTCAGAGCTTTAAATGTTGAAGAATTATTAAAATGGAGTATTTTAAGTACTCTGGTCCATAATGAAATACCCTGAGATATCTTATGGTCCCCCTGTTGGCAAACATCTTCCTGTTTGCTTATTTTAGTAAAATTTATTAATGTCATATTTTTTGTATAGGCCCATGATATATTTTGAAAAATGGTTTTCTTGTATACTTTATTGTCATTAATAGAACTGAAAGAAAATCTTATAGTGCATGTATTTATGTAAGCCAGTCCTTACCATAGGTTAGTCATTGTGAAAATTGAGAAACTAGTATAGTGATGTGGTAAAGTGGTTAATGATGATAAAAACAGAAGGATGTTTACAAAGATAAACCCCAGATATCCACTCTAACCCAACTTTAAGTAGCTATTGTGAGTTTTGCTTTCTTGAGTGTATTAAGGTTTCTAAGCAAATAGTTATCTTTATTTCAGGGATAACCTTTGATATTTGCATTCATTCTTAAAGTTGTAATTCTAGTAATTGGTTAAAATTTTACTGTTTATTCAACTGGTACTCGTTTTTTATTCTCCTTTTCTCATGGCTTCTCTATACTTCAGTTTTACATTTTGAGATACACATCCACATTTATCTTGTCTGTGTGTATATCTGCATTTGTATTCGGTTTCATTGTACTAGCATACAATTATAAGTAACTTTCAGTGTGAGAACATACAAGTTTTATTTTCTCATCTCTTGCATGTTGCCTTCATATATGAACTAGACTTTATATTAGTATAAGATTCTGCACTGAAATAGTTTCTCCACAAATTTTGGAGATGTTACTTTTTTTTCTACACTTTGTAGACATGTTTGCTGCCAGCCTACTTTTGTTCTTTGACAAACCTTTAAAAATATTTTTTGTCCTGCCTTGGAGCTTGAGTTATAATAATAATAATGATCAATAATAAATGGTCCTTGTAATTCATTTTGGTAAATTATGTCTAGTTCTGGTCTCTTTTCATTAATTTTATCTGGAACATAATAAGTTCTTTGATCCATATACTGAAGTATTGTTTCCAGCAAAGTTTACTTCAGTTATAATTTTGATTATTACTTCAACTCCACTCGTTCTAGAAATTCAATAATATCAGGCTGGAGGCAGTATTGCCGAGAGGCCAGGAGCAAAGCTCTGCGCTCCAGCTGTCTGGACCGGCATCCCCACTCTGCTTGGGTCCCAGTGCCTCCCTTGCCTCAGCCGGGCAGTGGCTGCAGAAGGGCCTGTGTGGGAATGTGTGACACACCGCTCGGTTACATGTCACCTGTTTTCATTGCCATTCATTTCTTCCTAACTCACTGCAGTGCTGCTTCTTCCCCTCTCAGTGTTGTACCTAAACTTTTCCGTGTGAGAGGGGGAATGGATAAGCACTGTTGTCCCTTCTCTTTTTGAAAGAACAAAGACTGTGAGAAAAATAGGTCATACTATACAATGCCTCACATACGTACTTCTCTCTCATCGGTTTCATCTTTCCGTTTCTCTATAGTGAGGGACAGGTTCTCTACTTGTTTATTACCTTTGTTGATTTGCTTTTCTTACAACATCAGTTGTGTTCCTCATTGCTTTGTGGAATAGATTTTTATTCCATTTTGCATTTTTAATTTTCCTGGAATCTTTTATCTCTTCCAGCTCTATTTTCATATTAGCCTGATACATATTTAAGTTTTTAAAAATTATATCTTCTCATATGCCCTTTAGTATCAGACAGTACTGCCTAGTGATTAGGAATGGAATTATGATGCCACTTTTTAGCTGTGTGATGTCAAGTAAGGTATTTATCTTTTTGTGCCTCAGTCTGTTTCCCCTCCCTGTGAGGTGGGGATAACCACAATGCCTACTTCGTGATTATTAGGAGGACCAAATGAGTTAATATAGGTAAATTGTTTGGATGGTGCCCAGAGGGGAAGACATAGCAATTGTTAGCTATCACTGTGGTCATCTCTATCGTCACTCTGTTTTTCTGCTCCAGGTACAGAGACTTTTTCTTGTTGAGGTTTCCAAAGAGTTTTCTAGTTTTTCTTTGGCTTTTGATTACTATTAAAACACCTTTAAAAGCATCATTTTTCTCTCCAAGTCTTTGAAAAGCTATTCTTCGGTGTTTTTTAATAGACCTTGTTATGTTTTTGTTTGCCTTTTCATCTGTTTCAGAACAGGAAAAGACATCTTTCTGACCCAGGATAGCAAACAGATTCAGTGCCTGACTTGCTCTTGGCCCTGCTTGGTATATTTTGGGTGCTGTAGAATTGCCTTCTTAGATCAATAACAGGGGTCTCAAATGAATTTGATTTCCTTTGACTAGAGGGATTCAATGAAAGCTACTCTCCCTGGGAAGGGGAAGCTTCTCCCATCATCACTCCCTGGTCTCTGATGCTCTATCAGAGTGGACAGTGTAAAACCCAGCAATTCTCCCCTGTGAGGGTCGCGGTTGCTGCTGCCCAAGATGTAATGACAGCTCACTTGTGCATCCCGTTCTAACTCTTGACCTATTGTTATTTGGAAGCTGGGGTTTGAGAAAAGCTGTTACGAGGAAGTACTAACTGGGAGGGTTGTATAGTATTCTGGCCACCACACTCACAGTTCCTCTACATCTGATGGGGCATTGCCTGGCTTTCTGGTTGGCAAATACATAGAGTTCCCTGCTAAAGTAGAGGAGGATTGCGCACCTTCCTTATTGTTTCATGAGGGTAGATTTTCTGTATTTAGGTAGTAAAACTCATATCACGTACTTTCTGTGGTACTCATGGGGCCTTCTGCTTTTGTAGTTTATGAGAATTCTTCCAAGACTTTGCAGGAGATTAATTTATTTTCAGCTATTGTCAGAGTTGCCTTAATTCAAATTCAGACATTCACCTTCTTTATAGTTTGGCGAATATTTAAGACTTTTGAATATTTTTTTCTTTTTTGTCATTCTTTTTTACTATTCTTACGTTATATGTGAAAAGACATTATTTGTAAATTTTAGGCTATCTTATATAAAGGTATACGTGCTTTGGAGTACTTGGGTTCTGGTCCCAACTCTCATGCCTATGATTTTTATGACCTTTGGCAAGTTATTTTTCTGTTTAACGAGTACAGTGTTTATGTTAAACAAATACAGTGGCTTTTGCTCTCATCCCTAGCAGTGTCGCCGTGAGGACAAAATGGGGTAGAGCAAAAGCTTCAGCCCTAGCTACATATTATCAGTCATAGACAGTACCACTTCATCCCCACAAAAGGTTAGATTTCATTTGTCTATGGTGGGATCTAGCCATCTGTATCCAGGGATTTCAAGTGCTTAATCAGATTTGAAAACCTCTGAGGTAAAGCATACTGAAGCATTTAGAAATGTAAGGTAGTAGTATAAGATTTGCCACAAGACCATATTGTGACATTGTTGTTCTGAGAAGAAAGAAATTGTGTTAGAAGAGCTTCCTCTTGTGGTTCAGCAGGAGTTGGTACTGCTGTCACTTCACAAAGGGCACCACTTGTTGACTCCCTCCGTTAAATCAGATGACACAGGACCTCCCTTACTTTTGCCCAGTTTTCTTAGATCAAGTTAAATTTCCCCATGGTAAAGTAAAACCCTGCATGCAATGCTTCCCTTTCCTATTTCTTAATAGCTATTTTGTAAGAAGTTCAGTACATGTAAGCTTATGCATTGATATAAAAGTAATGACTTTATACCATCTGAACCACGAGAGGTAAGGTGGTAGTGGGGGGTGCACTGTTTTTCATGTCAAGGATACATTCTAAGAATAACCTCAGAGCAAATCAAATTCCTTCTGTGTTACATTTTATCACATGCTGCTCTTAGAACTAACATACTTGGCACAGTGTATGAAAACAGTATCCTAAAGTGAGTGGAGCCTCCTAAAGATCGCATCTTTTAATGCATAAATCTGTCTCCAAGAATCATATCATGAGTGAATGTTTAGCTTGGGACTCACAACTTACCGACATTAAAACAAGAGATTGAAAGTTTGGATAGTTCTATATCTAAAAATTTTAATTTGTATTTAAAAACCTTCTCACAAAAGAAGTTTCTCATGGCCTGTTTGTGTTGCTAAAACAAAGTACCTTAGACTGGATAGTTCTTAAACAACAAAAATTTATTTCTCACAGTTCTGGGGGCTGGTAAGTCCAGTACGAAGGCACTGGCATTCGTGTCTGGTGGGGACTGCTCTCTCTACTTCCAAGATAGCAACTTATCCCAGTGTCCTCACATGGTAGAAGGGACAAATGTTATGTCCTTAAATGATGGAAGGCAGAAGGGCAAAAGGGTCTACCTAGTTCCTTCCATCCCTTTCATAAGGGCACTAATAACCCATTCATCAGGGCAGAACCCTCCCAAAGGCCCTACCTCTTTTTTTTTTTTTTTTGGTGGTACTGGTGATTGAACCCAGGAGCATTCTACCTCCGAGCTACACCCCCAGCCCTATCGTACTTTTTATTCTTTATTTTGAAACAGGGTCTCACTAAGTTGCGGAGGGCCTCACTAAGTAGCTGAGGCTGGCCGCGAACCCAGATCCTCCGGTCTCAGCCTCCCAAGTATTGGGATTACAAGCGTGCACCACTACGCCTGGCTAAAGACCCTACCTCTTAATATCCTGGGTATTAAGAGGTAGATAGGGGTTAGATTTCAACATGTGATGCAAACATTCAGACTGTAACAAAGCCATTAGATACAAATAGTTTCACTGCTGAATTCCTACAAAATTTTAAGAAGAAAATGTAGTGCTACCCCAGAGGCTAGAAGAATGAACACATCTCAAGTTTTAGCAAGTTGTTCCCATTGGCCCTGATAGTTTTAAGTTAGCTCCAGGTCTTTGAGAACTCCTATAATTTGCAAGCCCTGCTGGTGAGAATATAAATTAATTAAAGCCACTTTGTGAAATGGTTTGGCTGTCTTTTTTTGTGTGTGTGGTACCGGGGATTGAACCCAGGGGCCTTCTACCTCCGGGATACACCCCCAGCCCTATTTTTTATACTTTTATTTTGAAACTGGGTCTCACGAAGTTGCGGAGGGCCTCACTAAGTAGCTGAGGCTGGCCGCGAACCCGGATCCTCCAGTCTCTGCCTCCCAAGTACTGGGATTACAAGCGTGCACCAACACGCCCGGCTTTGACTGTCTATTAAATGTGCACATATTCATAACCTATGACTTAGCATTCCCATCCCAAGTGAACCAAAAGATTTGTTGAGCAGCAGCATTCATGTTAGCCCCAATCTGGAAACAACCCAAGTGGTCATCAATGTAAGGGATATGCAAACTGTATTCAGACATTGAAGTACTACACAGCACTGACAAAGAACCAACTGTTGCTCTATGCAATGACATGGATAACTCTCACAAGGAGTGTTGAATGAAGAAGCTGGTGAAGTAGTATGTGATTCCTTTTATTTAAAATTCAGACACCAGCATGACTTAACCATGGGGTTAAATTCCAGGGTAGTGGTTAATTTGAAGCTGTTGTTATCTGGAGAAGGACATAGAGGAGTTTCATGGGTTCTAGTTCTTGCTCTCACTAATAGTTGGAAGATTAGGTCGATGTCATAAAAATGTGTTAAGCTGTAAATTTATGATTTATATCCTTTCCAATATGTATATTACACTTCAGTTTGGTTGTGTATGTTTGTTGTTTTTGTTGTTATGGTTATTTAAAGGATTCAGAAAAAATACAAATATGAGTCCGGTAACCTGAGACAACTTTAAGATAGGCACTGAAATAGAACTTAAATATTTCATTTATACACTCTCAGTAGATTTAACATAACATTGTAAATGCAGTTCACCTAATCTCTTACCATATTGATCTGTGTGGCTGATTTATATATATAATCCAAGAAAGAAGCTCTCTTCTCCTTTAAGGGAGTTAAAAAATTCTTTTAGGGATAGCCTAAGGGAAGTTCATAAAAGAATATTAATAACCTGTTCATATCTGTTTCAGTTTTGAAAGTTGGCGTCCATTTAATAAAACAAACTTGTAGTGAGTAAAGGGAACTTTATCTGTGGGTGCTTATGAAAGCTTAATCACTAACAGAGTGCCCTCGCCTGTGGAGTTGTTTTCATTGGTTATTTAATAGTGGTCACAGATGCTTAGAATTATTAATGTTCCACTTTTCTTTTGTTGCTATTATCAGTAGTGTTTGTACTGACTGGTGCGGCATCCTTTTCTGTTACTGTCATGGTGAACTGACATGATCCATTTGCTTTTTAGGTGCAGGTATTTGGACTGTATTCTGGAGAAGAATTTCATGAGACTTTTGACTGTCCCATTAAAGTAAGTATTTAGCAAATTTAATTTCTCTCTCTTTTTTTTGCGGTACCAGGGATTGAACTCAGGGGCGTTCTACCTCTGTACTATACCCCTGGCCCTAATTTTTATACTTTATTTTGAAACCAGGTCTCACGAAGTTGCAGAGGGCCTCACTAAGTAGAGACAGAGAGAGAAAGAGAGACAGGGAGAGAGAGAGAGAGACCTGAGGCTGGCCGCAAACCTGGATCCTCTGGTCTCCGCTTCCCAAAGTACTGGGATTACAAGTGTGCGCCACCACGCCCAGCAGCAAGTGTTAATTTCTCTAAAGGTTTTTGTCAACTAAGGCAATGAAGATTAACAGTAATTCATATACTACTAGTCCTAGATTAACTTTGTCAGTAAGTCTCTATTCAGCAATGAATAATGTCCCAATATCATTCGCATGCTGTGAAACGAGGGCAGGGTGTACATTATGTGACTGTGATCTGCCTATCCTCAGGGAGCCTTGATTTTGATGGGTGAATGACATACATACGCCTGCTTATCCACACACACAAAAATAGTCTATGATTAAAGACTCAGAGGTGAAAGCAACATTAAGAAATCCAGGAGGATCCCAGGTTCAAGGTTAGGGTGTGGTAACTTAGTGGGACCCTGTTCTGAAATAAAAACAAAACAGGGCTGGAGATGTAGCTCAGAGGTAGAATGGCCCTGGGTTCAGTTCCCAGTATCCTCCCCGACACACACACACATGAAGTCCAAAGCTAAAAGGAATCATTTTTGCCTGTTCTTTATAGAGGTGGCTTTTTAGGAGTGATATTTGGCTGGGCTTTGACAAATAGACAGGGGCAGATGGAGAATCTGGGTTTTCACATGGAAAATAATAGTAATGGAGAAGTTAGATAGTTCAAACTGTTGTAAATAGTTTAGTTTAGATGGTGCATAAAAGACTGATTTGGCAAGAGACCTGTACAGACAGATTAGAGCTAGAAACCTATACAGACAGATTACAGACATTCAGGCTAAGGAATTTGGACTCCATCTGATAGATAAGGGAACATAATTGAATATTTAAGAACAAAGTAGTGAGATAAAATTATTGACTGTTTAAGAACAAAGTAGTGAGATAAACAGCTAAGCTGTAGGAAAATTAATTGGTGACTAACTGTATACAGTAGAGATTTCAGGTCTGATGGACAACAGTCAAGAAGACCAGTTTTAGGTAACAATTATGGTGACATATCTGTTGTACTTGTTAAAGGAAGAGGTCACGTTTTTTTCACTTGTTTATTCAAAGATTTATTGACCCCTAGGTAGAGGAGAGATAAGATCTGACATGTGTTTTAGAACGGGGGATTCGCCAGAAGGAAGGGTGATTTAAACAAAGAATGATGGGGGATGAGAGACAATTTAGAAGACTACTGCAGTAATCTGGGCAAGACATTACAGGAGCTCAGCAAAAAAGTGGTCATGTGCATTCAAGACAGAGTAGAAGAAATGAATTTAGACAGCCTGTAGGAGATAGACTTTAGCTTTAGGGATGGATTGGGTGAGGATGGTCAAAAGTGAAGGGGCCGAGGGTAAATCCAAGTTCTTGCTTTCATAATGGTGTGAGACAACATTTCTAGTTTGGTCTTGAGTTTAGGTAACTGTAGTACATCAGATGGAGATGTTATGAAGGTTCTGGAAACATGAGTGTAGACCTTTGGATGGAAATTGGCCCTTAAACACAAAGTTGGTAACCACAGTTGAGTAAGATAAAGCCACTTTTAAAGATATTGTCGAGTTTAAAGTTATAGAGTGAGAAGAGAAAACTGATATTGAAATTCTGAAGCACTCTAATTTAAAGAGTCAGGGTGGTGGAAGAAAAAAACAGCAAAGGCGTAGTCTGAGAATTATCAGTTGGATGGTTTGGAGGAAATCCAGAAGAGCGGTGTCAGGTCACCGAAGGAGAGAGGATTTCCAGAGGGAAGGAGTGGGCAGCAGTGTCCAGCGCGGCTGGGGTATTAAGTGGCTGGAAGACTGGATCAAAGGTGTTGTATTTGGTAATTTTGAAGTTACTGGTGGCCTTAGTGAGGACAGCTTCAAGAGGAAATTGGAGGCGAGGGAGTCAAAACAGCAAGTAAAGACTTCTCTTTCAAGAAATTTGATAGTGAAGAAGGCAAATCATCTGGCAGACAGAAGAGAGAATGGCAGTTTCCAGGAACATTTCTGCAGATCCTGTTTTGGTTGATGGTAAAAATCAGTAGAGAAGGAAACAGTAAAAGTTAAAGAAAGAGGATACTTGATGGAGCAGCACTGAGCAATGGGATCAGCAGCTTGGGGAGGGAAGGTAATCTTGGAAAAGAGTCCTAGACCTCTGCTTGGAGTCAAGCGTGAGGAGGTGAGGCTCAGCCCCACTGCAAAGCGGGGCAGTGCAGAGGAGAGTGGCCCTCATGGTTTTACTTTCTTATGCCTGAAGGGGAAGAAGTGGTAAGATGATGCCTTTAATTTATAGATGGGATGTCTGTTTGTATTATGAGAGCTAGAAAGACGGTTTGAGAGATTTTAAGAATAAAGTAATGGAATGTATTAATGCTTCTGATTTGGTGTTTAGGATGGATTAGGAAAGTGTTAAAGCTAAGCTGGGAGGTAGGAATGGTTAAAAGAATGAAGGATCATATGCTACACCTTAAAATGACAGTGTAAGAGAAATCTATTCCATTGGAAGAAGGAAATGTATCAGCCAATCAAGAAGATAAAGTATATTTAATTGAAGGTTAGAAAACAAAGTTTGTTAAGTTGCTGATTTTATGGATAGTCTGGAGATAAAAAGAAAGAATATATGCAAGCTTACAGCCATAACATGACAGGAGCCCAAAGACAGAGTTCTGCTGATTAGAGCCACTAGAACTTCACTGTTGTCTTTACCCTGCCACACCCCACCATGTTAATGATGTTATATAATCATAAAGCCACTAGCAGTAACAAGAAGCGATGGAGCACCTTGGGAGAAACCTGTGTAACAAGGAGCTGGGGGAGATTGAGTGGAAAGTATATAAGGACCATGGGAACAGGAACTTAGGTTGTAGGGGAAAGGAAAGGTCCTGAATGCTTAGCTCCATAGCTTTTAGTTCCTACACCTCTGTCATCTCCCCCTCTGACAGGGTCTTAGTGTAACTTCATCGAGGTGTGAGAATACATTGCTCCACCTGTCCTGCTTGGTACTATCCATCATTAGGAGGCATCTTGGACAAGGAGGCAGGTCCTTTCTCTGGGTTTCTTCTATGTATTTTAGTATTTACAAATAGTTTTGACACCCTGCTGCTTTGATTGACCTCCCTCTTGTCTACTCATTGGGATCCTCACTCAGCCAGAAACTAGAATTAATTGTTCTAGTCTTAGAGCTTTGACTTGACTTCAGAGAAGACATCTTTTCACACAAGAGCAAAACTCTGATGTCCTCAGTTGTTGTAGGATATTACCCACATTCATAATTTCCTACCAAGATATCAGGATAGTTTTTTAGGTCCTGCTGCTCATAATGTATAAAGCGTTTTCCGTCTGTGCTTCACCTGTTGCGACTCTTACACCAGGGATCGGTGCTTTTTCTCTTGCAGATCATTGCTGTGCACCCACATTTCGTGAGATCCAGTTGCAAGCAGTTTGTGACAGGAGGGAAGAAGGTAAGTGCTGTGTGTCTCTACCATGGCATGGACCCTCATTTGAGGGATGTTTTGTTTGCTCTGTCATTTATCCTGAATGTTTCCATCTACTCTTGGGGGAGTCGTGGCCCCAGTGCTTCTCAGTACCTTCCTTTGTAGTGGGTATATGGCAAGATAAGAGATATTACTCCAATGTCCACCTGGAGATTTGAAATATTGTCCCTTCCACAAAAAAAGAAAGCAATTATTAGTGAGGTCTCAAAGATGTCTGCTGCCCTCTACAGTGATCTACCATATACTTAAAATACTGACACCACTTTACATTCTCAGCAGAAATATCTGAGGGTTTCAGCTTCTCTACGTTGTCCCCAGCATTCACTGTTTTATCTATCTTTTTGATTATAGCAATCCTCGTGCATGCTGAATGATATCTCATTGTGGTTTTGACTTCCATTTTCCTAATGACTAATGAAGTCGAACATCTTTTGTTTCATAGCCTTATTTGCCATTTGCATGTCTTCTTTGGGGAAATGTCTACTCAAGTACTTTGCCAATTTTTAAAATGGATTATTTATTATATAGCTGGAAACATTCTTTGTGTATTCTGGATATACATTTCTTATCAAATATATGATTTGCAAGTATTTTCCCCAGTCTATGAGTTGTCTTTTTACTTTATTAATGGTATCCTTAGAAGCATAAGTTTTTTAACTTTGATGAAGTCCCATTTATCTTTTTTTTAGTCCTTGTGTAATTGATGTTGTATCTAAGAGATGTTGCCTAATCCATGGTCATGAAGATTAAGTAGGGGTCTAAATTCATTCTTTTGCATGTGAATATCTAGTTGTCACAGCACCACGTGTTGAAAAGATTATTCTTTCCCCTATGTTGGCACCTTTGTTGAAAATGAGTTAACTGTAAATGTCAGGGTTTATTCTTGGTCTTTCTATAGATCTATCTTCATGCCAGTACTACTTTTAGGTATTTTTTATTCATTCATTTTGTTTGTTTATGTATGTGGATGGATGGATGGATGGATGGATGGATGGATGGATGGATGGATGGATTGTGGTGCTGGGGATTGAACCTAGAGCCTTGTGCATACTAGGCAAGCACTCTAAATGTCAGGGTTTATTCTTGGACTTTCAGTTCTGTTCATCTGTAGATCTATCTTCGTGTCAGTACAACTTTTAAGTTTTACTTATTTACTTATTGAGGTGCTGGGGATTGAACTCAGGGCCTTGCGCATACTGGACAAGCTTTCTACCACTGAACCCCTGCCACCTCCCTTTTAGGTTTTAAAACCACTAAGTTTGCTATAATTACATGTGGGGTGACAAACAAGTTAACTATTACTCTTAAAACATTTTGATTTGGAGTTCTTTTCCTTTACAAAGCCATTATAATTTCTCCAACTTATGTTAAAAGTCTTTAAAAATGTGTGTCCTCTAGAGATTTGTAGCATACAAAGTATTGACTCATTTCTTTGGCTCCATTGAAGTTCATTAAGTAAACGTGTATTTAGTTAGTAAAAGGTAGCATTTATTTGACAAACTATAATGACATCTTTGTATACAGTTAAATAATTTCAAAATGTCCACCATCTTGGTGTGGTTTCAGAAAATCTTCAGAGAATGTGTATGGTGTGCATCTTTAGAGATCACTTATACTGCATGCTTTTAACATTAGTGTTTTTTTTTTCTTTTGAAATAGATTTACTTAGATGAAGATACTTTAGGCAGTGTTTTTCTTTCTTTTCTTTTCTTTTTTGCGGTACCGGGGATTGAACCCAGGGGCGTTCTACCTCCGCACTACACCCCCGGCCCTATTTTTTTATACTTTATTTTGAAACCGGGTCTCACGAAGTTGCGGAGGGCCTTACTAGGTAGAGAGAGAGAGAAAGAGAGAGAGAGAGATGGGGGAGAGAGAGACAGAGAGACAGAGACAGAGAGACAGAGAGAGAGAGAGCACTGAGGCTGGCTGTGAACCCGGATCCTCCGGTCTCCGCCTCCCAAAGTACTGGGATTACAAGCATGCGCCACCATGCCCGGCTAGGCAGTGTTTTTCTAATTTCATTAGGATATACATACTTGATTTTAAAAATTAAGAAAAAAAACTTTTAAGGAGGTAACTTTAAGGAAGGAGGACTAAGCCGGGCATGGTGGCGCACACTTGTAATCCCAGCCCTTGAGAGGCTGAGACAGGAGGATCCGGGTTCGTGGCCAGCCTCAGCTACTTAGTGAGGCCCTCCGTAACTTAGTGAGACCCTGTTTCAAAATAAAGAATAAAAAATAGGGCTGGGGGTGTCACCTGGAGGTAGAATTCCTCTGGGTTCAATCCCCGGTTTGAACCCAGTACCGCCAAAAAAAGAAAGGAGGACTATTATGAAATGATTATTTTTTCATTTGGAAAGTGTTAGCAAATTTTAGGAGGAGCTGCTCTTTTTATAACTGAGTTATGGAAGCTTATATCTTTGAAAAATGAGAAAAAGTCTATGTTGGCTCAATAGCAACTCTAATCATTTCAACTGCAATTTTAAATTAGCACCATAAATCAGCAGAACAAGTTTGAAGAGCCCAACATTTAGCAAATGGTGATCAACCTTGTAATAATCATACTTGTGGATATGTATGACTCCTCTGTTTAGACTCCTCTGTTTAGAGCAGAGAGCAGATCACACATACGGGGAAATGAGAGTAAAGACAAATAAAGAACTGAGAGATTATGGCCTGCCTTTCAGAAATAATTTCATCTTCAAAACGATTAGAGCAAAGACTAACCAAATGAAGACATAGTGTGGAATAGCAGCATTCTTAACCCTTAGGAACACTGACCTACATACTGATCTATTGGGGGGGGGGTTACTGGGGATTGAACCCAGGGCGTTGTGCTTGCAAGGCAAGCACTTTGCCACTGAGCTACATCCCAGCCCTGATCTATTCTATAATCCTTGAAATTATATGCAGCTTCTGTAAGCATTGGGTTAGTGGCACATCGGAGCTATAAAGGAAAGTGGGAATCCACAATGAGATATTTGTGCCATTCATAAGAATAGTCGAGGGACGTCTAATTTAATATCTTAGTTGTTTTAATGTTATTAAAATTTTTTATTCCTGTAAAAATATTGGAAGTAAATTAGTACATACATTTCAAAATAGTGCTGCAAAACATAGCAGTGTAGCAGAAAAAAACCGTGATACTATAGTTTGACACATTTATTGGTATGTCCTTTTAAGGTTCTAGCTTCTTCAGTCTTTAGAGATAGCTTCTCATTCACAAGGGACTGAGAATAGGAGGCTATAGTTCTGTCTGGCATAAACTTTTATTTTAGGTTTTCAAGGTAACTTCTTAGTAGTTGAATGCCATAGCTGGATTTATGGACTCCTCTGCTTGACACATGAGCATAAAAGGCTTATTCTAAATTCTGTTTTGTTTCCACATTGAAGAAAAAAGAAAGAAGAAAAAGCACATCTCTTAAAGTGCCATTGGAGAGAGCTTTCAAACGTGTGAACCAATGGATTATTTTTGTGTGCGTGTAACCTTCTTGCATAACAAGAATTCCGATACATGAGCAAAGCAAATGGAGTTTCAGTTTTAGAAATAAGTCTGCCAACTGGATCTTATCTGGTTTTCCTTCTAATTAATTATACAACTTTCTGTGTCAGCAAGATAAACCTTAGCTTCATACGACCTTTACCTTTGAACTCCAGGATACACTTCATAATAACTGATTCTACTACTTTGACAAATTATTAAATTGTCATGATGCTGTTTGCAGTGGAGTTCATTTTTAGAAATGAGATAGTCAGCTGTTTGGTGTTGTAGTGGGATAAAATGAGGGGACCTGGCCATAGGGACAAGTTGCTTTGTAAGCTGGAAAATGTCAGTCAGCAAACGGGAAAGGACCTGTGTAAATGAAATGAGGAAAAGCGCTTCACTATTCAGAGCTGAAGGTTTGTGGCAGATTTTACCTGAAGGACAGGGACAGTAGCATCAGCCAGCTTCTGTAAGCATGTACTGGTGATCTGAAAATAACAAATTGCATTTGGGATCCTTCATGAAAGAGAATACAATAGAGTGACTTGTATAAAAAATATAAGTTGTAAAATATTTTCAAGATTATTTTTAATTTTTCCAGCTTTATTGAAGAAATAAAATTTTTTTGACAAATAAAAATTGTATGTTTATTGTACAGTATGATCTGATATGTCTGTGTTGTGAAATGATTGCCACAATCAAGTCATTAACATATCCATTACCTCACATAGTTACCTTTTGTGTGTGTGATGAGAGCATTTAAGATCTGTTCTCTAGCAAATTTCAATTATCCAATATAGTGTTATTAACTGTAGTCATCATTAGATCCCCGGAAACCTTAAAATTGAGAGTCTGTACCGTTTGACCATCTCCATTTCACCCACCCCAGCCTAATATTTTTGGAGTTGTTATTGTCAAGGATCCTTTTCTTATCACTGTGATCACTAAACATAAAATGTAGGAGTATTTCATTATGTCTGCTTATCTCCTGGTCAGATTGGAACTGGAGTTCTTAGAGTTACAAGGATTTTAACATTATTCTTTTGTGTTTACTGTCCAATATTTGACTTTCCGGGGTATTTCTCCAAGTTGCCAAACACTTGTTCATGAGCAGCCTTGTATATGCACACTTTTCCCTGTCATTGTAATTTTCAGGTGAATCCAGTGAGTATTTTTAAGAATTAACAATGTGTGCTTTAAGGCTTCCTTGTCAGATCAGTATTAAACTGCAGGCAAACACTGAATGGTCACATCATGAACTATTGTGAATAAATACCTCTGTTTCTTCTACGTTCTGTGTTATAAGTGTGGTTTCATTCCTAAAATTTCATGTTATCAACATACCAAAATTTATTAAGAATCACCAATTAATAGAAAAGAAAACAGAATATAATCTTCAAAAACCTTTTTTGTTAGGTATGTAAAACTAAGTTGTAAAATAGCTCTATTGTTAAGGTATATTTTGGTGAGATTTTTTTTTTCTATGTAAGTCTGAACTGGTTAAGGCTAAAAATAGAAATCATTTTCATTCTCAAAAATAGATGTTCTTCAAAATTATGTCATTTGTAGGAAAATGGATGGACTTGGAAAATATCATGCTAAGTGAGATAAGCCACTCAGAAAATCAAAGGCCACATGTTTTCTCTAATATTAAATTTTTATGTGGAAGTTAGAAAGAAAACGGACCTCATGAAAATCAGGAGAGAGATCAGTAGAGTAGTGGAAGGAGATCGGGGAAGAAAGGACAGGGAAGGAGGGAAAGGGCAGCTATGCTGAAAGACACAAGCACATATATGGAAGTACCACTATAATCTCACTGTCATATGCAATTATAGTGCACCAATCCTTTTTTAAATGGGCGTTCTTCATTGCTTTCGTAATTTTTCATTTATGTCAGTTGTCAGTTGCCTTTTTGATGTCAGTATGTAGGATTCTGAAATTCTTTGAATGGTATATACAAGGGATCGAGTGAGACGTGGATCCATAGCAACACTATTTTCTGTTATGATCCTCTTGATTCGTGGCCAACAGATGCCTGTTAAGAATAGAAGATATTTTTAATGACTTCAGCTAATTTTTCCATATGCAATGTTATTTTATTGATAACAGCTTCTCCCTGATGTTAAGTCCACTATTTCTCTTCCTATAGCAATCAAACCATCTTTGTTCCTTGCTCACATTATCTTCCTTTGCATATTTAAAAAAATTATTGGTGCCTTGTAATTATACGTAATAGTGGGATTCGTCACAGACTATTTGTATATGCACTAACATAATTTGGTCTTTTGCATGTTTGAGTAGTGAACCATTCTCTAGTTCAGAGAGGCTCCTTCTGTCTTGTGGGTTTTAACACATTGACTGGGAAGTTCTCCTAACCCTCCTTTTCTTTCCCTCCTCTTTCTTTTTGCCTTCCTCCCTCCCTCCCTTCCTTCTTCCCTCCCTCTCTTCCTTCTTTTCTTCCTTTCTCTTCTTTCATGCTGGAGATCAAATCCATGGCCTCACTCATGCTAGGCAAGTGCTCTCCACTGAGCCACACCTTGGCCCCTCTTAAATAAGGATTTGTATAAAGCAGGGGGTTATGGTTGTAGCTATTGTTAATTGGAGTCACTAGCACAAACTGTATTAATAATTTTATAGGAATATTTGGCTTGAATTTGTTTCTTGAACACAGCTTCATATCAGGATCCACAGTGGATTATCATCTATCTATCTATCTATCTATCTATAGTCTTGATTTAAGGAATGATGGGCAGTAGGTTTCCAAAAGAATGTAAGGATGTAAGTGGAATAGTATTGGTAGAATGTGGTTAATAAGATCAGAATGGTGATTTAGTAGGAAAATGAGTATTCTGAGTCATTTGAGAGGGAAAGCTATGTATGTTTGTATGTATGTAAGTTTTACCCTGGGGTGATTTTATAATTTTTTCTTTGTCTTTAAGCATTTTGGCCTCCCCTGTGCCTTGGTTGGTTGTTTTTTCTTTTCCCCTTCTACTTTTCAAATGCATTTTAGCTAACATTCTTCTTTGATGCTTGCAACAGCGAAAATTGGAGCAAGTTAAAGTCTAACAATTGTGAATTAGTTGTGTCAGTGTCCTGCAGCCAAAGATCACAAGGAGGATCCCCAGGGGGTATTAGAATGAAGATGTTAGGAAGAAGGTGTAGTTGTATTTGGGTGGGTAGGAGATGCTTTGCAGGAGATTTGGAGAAGCATGAGTTGTTCCAGGTTGCATGATGTCAGGAGGCAAGATTAATTGTGTACCTGATTTTTTTTTGTTTTGCTTTATTTTGTTGTTTGTTTGGTGGTGGGGTTTTTTTTTTTTTTTTGGTACTGGGTATTGAACCCAGAGGCATTCTATCTCTGAACTAGACCCCCAGCCCTAATTTTAAAATTTGAAACAGGGTCTCACTTAGTTGCTGTGGGTCTCCCTAAGTTGCTAAGACTGGCCTTGAAACTTCAATCCTTCTGTCTCAGTACTCCCAAGTACTGTACACCTGGCTGTACCTGGGTGTTTTAATAAATTTTATCCAGAAGGAAAAAAGACTAAGCCAGGGCTAAAGTCATAATTGATATAGAAACAACAGTCTTTCATTTTAGCCAGGGTGAGTGTGCATGGTTATTTTTGGAAAATGTTCATTCTAACATGATTATGAAGTGGTCTTTTTGTTAGTCATCTTTGCATTGCTGTGACCAAAACACTTGACAAGAAAAATTTAGAAGAAGAAAGGATTGTTTGGCTCACGGTTTGAGGTGTTCAGTCCACAGCCATCTAGCTGCCCAGCTCATGGCAGCCAAGAAGGGCGAGAGGAGCCAGGGACAGATACAGTCCTCAATACCATACCCATATTGACCCACCTCTGAACCTTGCTGCATTGGGTCATGCTTTCAACACATGAGCTTTGGGGGAATGTTCCACATCCAAGCCATACCAGTCTTGTTTTTGTCCTGATGCTTTTTTTTTGGCGGTACTAGGGATTGAACCCAGGAGCATTCTACCGCCCAGCTACACCCCTAGCCCTATTTTTTATTCTTTTTTTTTTTAATTTTGAACCAGGGTCTCACTAAATTATGGAGGGCCTCACTAAGTAGCTGAGGCTGGCCATGAACCTGCGATCCTCCTGTCTCAGCCTCCCAAGTACTGGGATTACAAGCATGTGCCACTATGCCCAGCTGTCCTGATTCTTTATGGCCACAGAATGGCCTCATCTGATGTTGGTGTTCTGTGAAACTGTTTATATTCATCGGTAGAACACCAAGGCCCATCTGTGAGTACCAGCTCAACTTCTGGATGTCAGGTTCTCTCTTTCTCAGTGGGAACAAATAAAATGCTCAACATTTGTTGGATTGCTTCTGTTGAGGTACTTTATCAAAATGCACATATGAGGGAGAATAGGGCATAGGAGGGACTCCAGACAAAGATGGAGAAAACCTTAGATGAGTAAAGAAGGTGACTTAACAGGGAGATGGGAGGGGGGAAGAGGGAAACACCCTAATGCACAGGATGTACATATACAAATTTATCAAAATCAACTACTATGCTGAGCACCAGAAGGAGGGAAGGGGAAGGAGATGGGGGTGGAAATTGGGGGAGGGCTAATTGACTGATGTGTGCATGTATACTTCTACCACCCTGAAACTCATCAAAATGTATGATTACAATGCACCAATAAATAAAAAAAATGTTCACAGCCCAAAAAAATGTATATATGATCTGATTGGGGTGTGTGTGTGTACATAATTATGCATGTGAGTATATTCATGGAAGGTTAAAAAATGTATATATGATCTGATTGGGGTGTGTGTATGTACATAATTATGCATGTGAGTATATTCATGGAAGGTTATCACCAAAACATTAATAGTATTTGTGTATGGACAGGATTATGAATATTCTTTCTAGTCTTCATTGGCATTATATTTACTTTATTGTAGTAAGCCTACATTACTTGTATAATAATAAAAACAGTAAAAGATTTATAAACACAACTATTTCAGATCTTGTTTTAACTTACCACTGTGAAGCATATGAAATTTCCTACATTATTGAAGTCTGTTCTTAGCTCAGTATTATTTATTAGTTGCATAATATTTTGTCCTATGGATCTATTTCAATTTTTTTCACTATTCTCCTATTACTGGACCTTTAGGTTGTATCTGGTGTTTGGTTGTTAAAAATCATGCTGCAAAGAAGCTAGACCTCTTTGGACATGAACTTTTGTCTTCTTTTCTGAATATTTTCATGGCTTCGATTTCTAATATTTACTGGGTCAAAGGTTATGATAATTTTTTAGTCATTTGATTCATATTGCCAAGTAAAATTTCATTCTAAAAAACATAGCTGTTTATACCAACTGTGTGTGAATACATATTTCACCACATCCTCTTTGCCAATATTTTTCAGTGTCTTTTAATTATTAGATTTGGAATACTTTTATTTATTAACCACCGCTATGTCTTCTTTTGTGATTTGTCTGATTGTATTCTTTGCTTAGGGCAGCTTTTAATATTACCGTAGAAGCCAGGAAAATGAAGACTGTCCACTTGATATTTATTGTCAGTTTGAGCACAAATTATTGCTGCTTACTGAATACCCTGCAGCTTTTTCTCCAATTTTGGCTAAATCTGGAATAATTATTCTTGTTCCCAGTGAGGCATTATATAGGAGTCTAATGAGACTTTAGACACTGAAGTGTGCAAGGAAAGGATGAATATATGTGGCTTGTGGATGTGAGTCTGTCCCAAACCCATCCGATTTGCCATTTCCATGGAAGTTGTCAGTGACTAACCAGTGTGCCCAGGTAACCTCAGTTTTTCACAAACATGATAAGAGAGTGGATTATAAAGTGTGAAGGCAGGCTTATTTGGCTTGGTTTCTTCTGCAGATAGATAGTGCCTTGATCTTTATTTTCCCCCTTTTACATTGAGCTGAGTAAAAGGCTTGTTCAAATACATAAACCCATGTGGTCATGTAACTTTTCATGTTATTTCAAGACTTAGCAGTTTTGTATTTTTTTCACATACTTGATATGCAAGTATTTCCCTTTGATCATCTATCTACAATTGAGATAACATGTAGTTAAAATTAGTGACACTTGTTCATTGCATAGGATATTAATTCATGTTCAGTCATCCAGTGGATGACTTTTGTGTTTTTTCTACCTTTCTACTGGGGAGTCTGATCTTGAGCCCAGTCCTGGCAACTGAAACACAAACCAGAATGTTTGGCATTAACAACCAGCTATATTAAGCCTGTGGCATCCATATGGAAGATTTTCCTTTAATGCTAAAATTAATAAACATGCCAATAATTTCTGAAATCATATTTGCATGTGATTTGCATATGTATTATATATGCAGAAATTACAGATCTCTAATTTAAATAGGAACCCATTTCACATACTGGGTACAATTGATTACTTAACCCATTCAGATGGATAGGTAGATACATAGATTTCTATCTGTCACCTCTAGCTCCTAAATGGCACTGTAGTGCTTAGGAGTGTGTTTTGTTTTGTTTTCATCCATATTGAACCTATATCTTATTTCTTGGTTGCAACCCTTGGTTGTTACCTTACACTGATATAGTGTTTTTGCTTTTTTTCAATTTCAAGGCATTGGTCTGTCTATGTAGTTTTCACAAGATTAGTGAAATTTAAAGACTTGTCCAGGGTCTGTTTTGTAATCATTTTAATCAAATATTGCCTATAAGCAATTGACTGACCAAGTGGGCTCTGAAAATACTTCTGTGTATAGAGCTTTCCTATGATAGCAGCATTTAGTCTGCATTTAATTTCTTTTTAAACATGCCAAATTACCTTTAGGAAAAGGAAATTGAAGATTATAATTTGTCCAAAAAGAAACCACTAAATTTAAAGAAATAATATATTTGAGAAATTCCCTCTTTCTTCCTACGTGTTTTATGTTTTCTCTTCATGGAGATAGGAAAACTGTTGGTGATAGTTAGAAAAGTTGTGTGTTTTAAACTTTAGGCCTGAGCCAAAGCAGGAAGGCATTTACCTGTTTCCCTGGGTTTGTGGTCACTCCTGCCTCTGTCAGGATTCCAGACTCCTCTTTGCTGTGCCAGTCACCATCCCAGTCCTCTCCATGTTCACTGATGCTTTTCTACTAGCCTTCTCAACCTTTTAATTTCTTTCATGATCTTTTCATCTTGGATATTTAAGTCTTTCTGTGACGAGTCTTTTCCATGATTATGCCCTTTGTCTGTTTTCACTGAGACTGTCTTATTGGATATGTTCTAATTAGCTGGGTCTTGCATTTTGTTATTTCTCTACTTTCTTACCTTGAGCCCCAGCATCTTCTCTGTCTGGTTATTCTAAGCCTCTTAGTCCTTCCTGTAGGAATGTACTTGGTATCTAAAACCTTCCATGGCCTGGTGCCCCTCACCAGTCTTTCCTGCTTTCTTGTCTGCTTCAAAGCAAGCAGTGTTGCTGGTATTGAGGAAGCCTGAAGGAGCTGAGTCATCTTGAAAGATTACAAGATGATTAAAACAGGGCCAACCATACTCCTTTCCTCCATCAGTGAAGATACCTGATGGGTAATGACAGGCGTTAGGCTTTATTACAGCCTGATAGGAATCTTGTTACTCCTGAGGGGGATTCTGGATTGTACATCCTTATACCACTCTGATGTAGGAAAGCCAGATAGATTTATCAGCACAAAACATAGGAGAATAAAGTATATTGCTGGGATGTGAGGGCTCCTATTGAAATATAAGTACTGAGAGTGCTGACTGCCAGAATGTGGATTTATGGGAAATAAAGCCCTAAAATACTTTCTCCAACAACAACAACAAAAACCCAGACCTCTTGGAAACAGCTTTTCCTTTCTATCTTCTTAGCTCCCATTGAGCTTAAATTGCTTTCGGTATTGTGATAATGATAATTCAATATTACAGGATGTGGAAGATGAACCAAATAAATTAACCAGCTGCTTTTAAGGGTCGTTCGCTCAATGGCTTACCCCTTAAAATGCTCTGTAGAACTTTCATGCTCAGTAGGTCTCTAGGCAGTTTTATGACTAGAAGAAAGAAATGGATTTTATTAAATGTCAGTGAAATAGAAGTAGATAGCTTTGTGGTAGTTAAATTAGTGTAGAATGTTTGCAAGGAAAGAGTTTATCTTTTCTTAAATCACCAAGGTGAATTTTCCTTGGCATTCCTGCCAGAAAATTTTTATCTGCTCGAAATTCCCATAGATAGGAGAAAAAGAGTAGAACATTTGGTCTTTCTTCCTGTGTTCTATGGAGTAAATATTATAATCAAATCCTTCATGAGAACAATAATGGAAGTAATTCCATAATTATTAGCTGACATTTAAGGTTTAATACTATGTAAGGATTGGGAAATTGGACTCGCAAGTGAAGATTAAAAGTAGGTTGGAGAAAAAGGGCAGAAATAAATGCTCCAGGGGCGAGGAGATGATGTAGAAGAGTCTTCTGCAGGCAGACAGCTCTTCCCTGTGAAGGCCAAGTGTGTGGCCAGCTCATGCTCTGTCAGTGAAGGAGCTACTGACTACTTATACTGAATAGAGGAAGACTGACCTTAAAAAGTGGCTTTCAGATATTTGACAAGTTGTGTCCTTTGGCCTTGAACAGTGAGTAATAGATTGACATTATAGGAGTTGGATGTGGGACCTGTATAAGTAAGCCCTTCCTGAAAGCGACGATGTGTTATTTTTATGAATCAGTTCCAGTGTTCTTCCCTTTAATTTTTTTGAGGTTAGGGCAGATTCTAGTGTGTTCAAAATAGTTTAGGGACATTCCTCACTAGAGATGGACTGGGTAACTGCAGGTTTGGGGTTATTACATTCCCCCCTGTAGCAAATGCATTGTGTATGTGCACAAAAAGGAAAGGATCACGGCGTAGGAGAGCCTACTTAGTATCTAATATTTATTGTTTTATGTGTCTAGCATAGTATTTATATATATGGTCTCTTTCCCCAGTGCATTTACAGTGTGTTGGGGAGAAGCAGGGTAACAGAAATGACTGACAGTCTCAGTGAGCAAGATGCACATTACTCATTTTTCCATGATAAAAGCAGTGTGACTGAAAAACACAGAACCAAGAAATGGGGGCAGGAGGGATCATTACTTACAAAAGAATTCTCTTAAGTAATGATCTTCTCTAATAGAGTTAAACCCATTTATTTACAGATCATTTACTTTTTGTCTGCAAAATATAAAGTGATGCAAACTACTGCTATTTGAAAAACATCGGAAAATAACATGAATGATGTTTAAAATTGCAATGCTTATTAGCTAAGAGTTGTTTCATTCACAGAAGTGAGTGTATATATTTCTTCCTTTGAGCACACATCAGTTGCATAGAGTGGCATTTGTTTAGCTGTATTATAAAACTATCACTGAAGGAGAAGCTTCTTTGTTCCTTTAATTCCATGTCAGAGCAGGGTCCACAGGCCTATTGGAATTAACCCTGAAATGGACTGAATTCAGAATTCTGACCTTTCTTTTCTTCCTGCCCTCTGCTGGAAGTTTTCTTTGGAGCTAGGACAGGAGACAAAAGGAAGCCAGGGCTCAGCCAGCCTTAGCTTCTTCCCATAGGCGGCAGCACACCAGCTGCAGCAGAAAGGACTCTTTGGAGTGAATTTGGATTTAGTTTGGAATTGTCATTAATGATCTTCCAAAGAAGTTAATGTTTTATTTAAAAAGTAGGTATGGCTTATGCAAATTAATTCTAATACATATTCAGTATGCCTCAAACATTCCTTCTTTCTCCAAGTTCCAGTGAATTTTTGATACTGTTTTATTGTTTCATTTCAACTATTTCCTTGCATTAACATGATTATAAAAAAGAATGGATTTTCACCTTCATTAATGTATTAATATTATAAAAATCACATGTTCAGTGTGGAATAATTATAAAATAGAAATAATATAAAATCTTCTGTCACCCATTGCTAGAATTGAGATTACTTTGTAATGCATCTTTCTTATTTTTGTTATATTTATATATAAATACTCTTATTTAAGGGAGGAGCATCATAAGTAATTCTGTTTTGAAATCTGCTTTTTTATTTAATATGCTCTGAATGTTTTTTCTGCTAATGAATATATGCATATCAAATCATTTAAAAATGGATGCATATTCTTCAGTTGTCTGGCTCAGCCATGTTGTCACCTCCCTGTTCTTAGTCCATTTCTGGATGTTATAAATAGCTCTTTACATACTTTTTTACTGACTCCTCTGATAACTTCTTAGCATACTTTCTAGGTGCAGACTTCCTGGGGTCATTTTTAAAGCTTTGGATCAATGGTGCTAAAGGATCCTCCAGAAAGATGGTGCTCAGTAGTTGAGGGTGCCTCTCTTCCTCACACACCTCCCGCCCGCACCCCAGGCCTGACTATCACTTTGATTCATTTTTGTCAGCTTTTTTTCCTTCATCTGTCAATTGTAGATCATTGCTGAACTTTTTTGGCTGGCAGAACAAATCCCCCCACCCCACCAAATTGTTTTATTTTTTGTTGGTTTTTCTCACATTGTTTTTCAAATGAATTTTTAGCACTTTGGGATTTTCTTTGGCTTGCATTAAAATCATGGGTTAACTCAATGAAACTGAAGCTCTAGTTATTTAATTTTCTTTTATATGCTTCAGTGAAGTATGTTTTGTTTCATGTGGTCAGTGCACGTGCATCTGTTTCTGTTCATTACTCACTTTCAAATCTATAAATTTTCTTTGTTTATAACTTTTGATCACATCCCCTGATGTTTAGGTTTGTAGTATGTGTATTCTCATATTCTGAATGCTCTAGTTGCAGTATGATTTCCTTTTTTACACAGGATGGAGAGTATTTTTTATCTTTTTTATTTTTTCTTGTCCTTTGTTATAGTTTCTTAATTTTCTTGTCACCTGAGAATGATGGTAAGAAGTACTTTTTACTTTCAATGTTATTTTCTGGTTCTTGGAATGTCTTCTTGTTGTGGAGTCAGGAGTAGGACAATTCTCTTATTCTCTGGATAATTTACATTGTTTTCAAACATTGAATTTTTCCATGAGTGCCCTCCTCTTGCCAGCAGCCTTCTTTCCTTCCTGGCTGTGTTCCACATGATAGCCGGTGTGCTGGCCACATGCTTTGGCTGAGGTTTGCCCAGCGACTGCCCTCTCCTCCAGTCTCCCAAGTGTGGGGGATGTTTTGGCATTCTGGTGACTTAACTGATCAGCTACTTCCCAGACAGGCCTTTCTGGAAATGAGTTGGATCATGGCCTTCATTGGGTCTCATTTTTAGTATATTTTTCAGAATTTTTAATTTTAAAATTTGAGGCATATTTAATTTTCCAACACAGGTATGATTGTTTTTCCTCTTAATACTGTGTTGGTCATTTTTAGGTGGGAATTGGTGAGGGAGAGGAGTTTGATGCTATGCTCCACCAGACTTTTCTCCTGGCCATCAGCCAACCATTCCTCTGATAGTCACTGTGCCCTGCCCATTTCTTAAATCACCTCCACCTGACCCAGGTCACAGTCTTTGATCTTACTGATTCCTCATGTTAAAAATAATTATTAGCTACTTATTATTAGTGGAGTATAATTTTTTTCTGTAGCAGCAACTATATCCTCAGCCTTTCTCTTCCTTTCCTAAATTTCAAACCTATGTTATGTCAAAATACTGAACCATTCACTATCCCTCTACATTTGGCTGGACGTAGTGCACTCCTGGCTCTGTTCTCTGCGTGATAGCAGAGGGAAAGGCTGAACCACAGACCCAGTGATCTCTAACTGGGCAACAGGAAGGCATGGCGGCAGTTATTATTAGTGTTTTATTTTATGTTATTGGTGTTGGTGCTGGGCATCAAACACTGGACCTTCCATGCTGGGGAAACATTCCACTACTGATCTCTACCTCCAGCACTATGGCTGTGATTTCTTAATTAGAACCTGAGATGGGCAAGGGTGAGATAGGTCAGAAGGTATTTGATCGTGTATATGGTGTAGCTAATGGGAAGACAGGGCTAAACAAGTATAGTAAAATCCCTGCCTCCAGTCACCACTGTACAAGTTGTGAGGCTGCCCTTCTTTTGCGTGGATAATAGATCTTCAAACATTTTTAGCATATTAAAGTGACTCTACTCCGCTTGTGAAGATGGATACTTATTTAATTTCAATTTTTTCTTCTTTTTTGTGCCTTTTCTGACTACAGGAACCTAACTATTGAGAAAGATATATAGGAATAGAAATAGAATGTGAATTTGCTGTTTCCTTTATTGTGTCCCCCTTGCCCTATTTTGGAGGGGAGGATACAAAATACAGTGAGGTAAACTGAAATTGCCTTAATGATAGGAATTTTAAAAATTCTTGTACAAAATTTTGTTAACAGCATTTGCTTTTAAGAGATAAACATGTAGTTTAGGATTACATGCCTTGAGTATTTGTGCATTTGTCTTCTTAAATAATTTAAATTGGATATATCACAAAAAATATTTTATTGTGTCTTTAATAATGCATGAATTATGAAAACTATCTTCTTCAGTATTAGAGGTTTTGACCAATAGTTGTACTTTATATTAAAAATTTCTAGCAGATTTTTTCAGTTATATATTCTGACCTTTGAAATAAAGGCCCTAGCTACTAAACTTGTGTGTGTGGGGGGGTACTGGGGATTGAACCCAGGGTCATTCTACTTCTGAGCTACACCCCAAGCCCTTTTTGTCTTTTTGAAACAGGGTCTCGCTAAGTTGCCAAGGCTAATCTCAAACCTGTGATACTTCTGTCTTAGCCTCCCAAGTATTGGGATTACAGGTGTGCGCTACCACATCCGGCTGCAACTAAACTTTTAAAGAAGCTTAATCCTAAAGCAAATTTCTCTTATTTTGTGACGTGAATTACTGTTACAAAATAATTGTCAATATTTTTTATTTTGGGAGAAATAGAGATTACTTCTCTCTTACAGTTTAATCTGTCACTGATATCTTATTTTCAATGAAAAGCTTATGACATTTTGATTTCCCAATTTACAAAATAAGTAAGTTCCTTGGCAGTCATTTGAAGAGCTTTCAACAATACAAATCTTTTAACTAATGTGCATTATTTTCCATGAACCTCGGTATTTTGGTGCCATCTTGTGGCTTGGTTCTGTAGTAACTTCAACACTTAAATTTGTTTTAAATAAAATGTCCTGGGCAGGACAAGATGTGTGGAGAATTCTTTCCAAAATGCAAATCATTTACTCTAAGTCTACATAAAAAATGTTGAGAGTGACTTGTTTTTTGGTCACAATGACAAGCAAAAATAGTAAGTAAGGACTCTAACCTAATGATTCCCAGTTTCTGAAAGTCTGTGTTTATGCTGCTTGTCCCTAGTTGCTGCTGTTTGAACGGTCCTGGATGAACAGGTGGAAGTCCTGCGTTCTGCACGAAGGAGAAGGGAATATACGAAGTGTGAAGTGGAGAGGCCATCTGATTGCGTGGGCCAATAATATGGTAAAATCACACCTCCGTCTTCCTTACACTTGTCAGTGGCAGGAGAGTGGTCGGATCGATAGGGCTGTGACAAAGGGAGCAGATGCCACTCACTCCAGTGGTCATTCTTAAGAGATACCAGTGGCAGCCCGGCGTGGTGGCGCATGCTTGTAGTCCCAGTACTTGGGGAGGCTGAGACCAGAGGATCCGGGTTCGCAGCCAGCCTCAGGTACTTAGTGAGGCCCTCCGCAACTTCATGAGACCTAGTTTCAAAATAAAGGATAAAAAATAGGGCTGGGGGTGTAGCTCCAAGGTAGAACGCCCCTGGGTTCAATCCCCGGTACTGCGCAAAAAAAAAAAGAAAAAAAAAGATACCAGTGGCGAGTGGTATCATATCGGGGAGGTTAAAGAAATTAGATTGCTTTTGGCTTCATAATGTAGTAATTCCCAACATATTCTGGACTCTATTTCAGGGTAAGGAACCTGAGGCATGGAGAGTAGCCAAGAAAATGAAAAGCTGTCTTAATAATTGAAGGGCCATATTTGGAATGTGGTTTTGAAAATACTCTTTGCCTATTGGCCAAGGGCAAGTAACAGTTGATATGAAACAAGTGGAGAATATTGCTGATTTCTCTTTTACTCTCAGGATAATCATAGGCAAAAATCTAGGCCTGCCTTTAAGAAAGTGGATTGTAATATTTGTTGCTGTACTTATTTCAAGTTTACTTGGTATGAATTGGGACCAGCAGAAAGTTTTCAAAATAGTCTTTTTCACATCTGACATGTCTTTTGAAATGTCAAGGTATAATTGAATAAATTAGTTCCATTCAGTTTTAAATGATAGAACTCTCCCCAGAATCCACCTTGCTACTCAGGACTTTTCTTTCTTGCCTGGGTCACAAGAAAGGGAATGAAACCCTTGTTCTTCAATTTATTTTTAGTTAGCTGCTTGCTTGGGGTTCCATTTGAGAACTTGAAAATGTCAGATGTAGTTTTCTTTATATAGGTGGTTTTTCAGAATCAAAGCATTTCTGAAAAGCAAACTTCATTTTTGTAGTGGAACAATACAATTAGAAAGGTTACTTGTCTGTCATTTTGGACATGTAGTTGTTGATATCTGTACATTTCCCATTTGTACCCATACCATCCACTAACAAAATATCCTCTGTCCAGAAAGAAGGATGCAGGTTTTCTTGTGGGTTTGATTTTCATAGAACCAGTTTGTGTGGAGCCAGGAGTATTCCTCTTTGCGAGGTTTCTAGCCCTGCCCCATCAGCACTGCCAGTATGCTGCAACACTGGTTATTGGTGGTGTGTAGCAGGGCAGGGTCTGTTAATAAATTTTCCTTCTCCCAAGTAGAGGATGCCTAATGATGTTTCATTTTCCAGGGTGTGAAGATTTTTGACATCACCTCAAAGCAAAGAATCACCAATGTGCCCCGGGATGATATAAGTCTTCGCCCAGATATGTATCCCTGTAGCCTCTGCTGGAAGGACAGTGTGACGCTGATTATTGGCTGGGGGACTTCCGTCAAGGTAATTTTGCTTGTCCTTAAAATAAGTCCATCTTGTTACAGATCCTTTGGGGGTGGTCTAAAGGAACATGAATTTGTGAATGGCCTCTAGGAAGGCCAAAGTTGCTTTTGGCTTCATAATCTAGAAACCCAAATATTTTGACATGAATATGATCATGATGTGATAGCCATTTAATACTCAAATATCTCATGTGAATAGGTTTTAGTATGTAGCCTTTGTTTTTCTATTCCGTGCAAAACAATCTGTGAACTTTGCAATGCTCAGGCTGGGGCTGCCTATTTATTTATTTATTTATTTATTTATTTATTTATTTTTGCAGTACTGGGGTTGAACCCAGGGGCATTCTACCTCCAAGCTACACCCCCAGCCCTATTTTTTATTCTTTATTTTGAAACATGGCCTCACTAAGTTGCAGAGGGCCTCAGTAAGTAGCTGAGGCTGGCTGTGAACCTGCAATCCTCCTGTCTCAGCCTCCCAAGTACTGGGATTACAGGTGTGCATCACCACGCCTGGCTGGGGCTGCCTTTTTAGATCTTTTATTACATTTCCCACTTATTGAACATGTGGCTAGTTTTGTTGGTTAGTCAGGTTTTCCTCTTTATTATATTTTCTGCTTTTCTTAACTTTGACCCTTAGCTTATTCATTTGAATTATTGATAGTGGAGAGAGAAGGTTAAAACTAAATCTCATGCTTGGTAATAATTTGATGCACAAGAGGTCCATATTTATTACCAATAATAAGATTTGGGAATCTTTTCTGGCATATAATTATCTGACCCTATGTTCCTGGGTAAATGAAATTTAGCTGTTCTACAAAAGGGGGCTCAAAGGTCATTTACATTTATAACAAAATAAACTAACAATCAGCTAAAATTAAACTAAGATGGTGTGAAAAAGTATCCCAGCACTAGGTTAATGGAAGAGCTCCGGCTTTGGAGTCAGACAGATCTGTGATTAATTTCATCTGACTGTCCTCATAGGCAAAATGGGAGACTAGTCATTCCCAATTCATAAGTTTTGGGGAGAAGAAAATAATGTAATGCCTGTAAAGAGTTTGGCAAAGAAACTGGCATATTTTAATTGCTTAATGAATCTTAGCTGTCATTGTTGTTAAACCATAAAATTCTAGAAGAGTCATGAAAGACAATGGCTATTTGAAATTTTCTCTGGAAAGGGAAAGCACAAAAACTATTAATACAATGGTTGCTATTACCAAAAGTAGCATGGTTACACTTGAGATAAGGTTCAAGTAGCCCTTATGTTGTGTGATTCAGGTTTTCCTTTCATTCAAACATGAAGTAATTATTTTCATGTGTTATATGAACATAACTGTATTCATACTTAGGACAGCAGGAAGGGAACTGCCCAATAATATAGGACAAAAAGAAGTGATTTCCTTGTCTTCCTATCCTACCCATGTGGTTCCTGATCCAAAAAAATGTAGATTCTTGGTATTTAAAACCAACATCATCCTCAGTGCTACATGTGGGGGGAAGGTGGCGGGGAGTGACACCAAGAGCTGTGTGCATGTATGTTAACCCCAAACCGATACTCATTGTGATGTGAGACTACAATGCACCAATAAAAACATATTTAAAAAAATAAATAAAAAAAAACATTCCTTAAATGGATGAAGTGGCTGTTTCCTTTGTTTTAAAGTTGTAATTTTCTTATCTTAAGGGGAAAGACAGGGAAAAGCAGCACATTAGGGGCATGTAACAAGTTCACTGATTGTTACTGGCAATGCTTTCTGTATTGGGATAAATAGTGACCCAAAAATAGTAGGTCCTAATGCCTGGACCTAATTCCTAAAAATGTTTATCTATATGACTAAAGATGTGATTCAGTCCAGGACTGTGGGGTGGGGAGATTGCTTGAATTATAATCTGGGCCCTGAATGCAATCCCATGTATCTCATGAGAGGGAAGGAGAGAAAGAAACTGATGCTGAAGAACAGAGGCCGACAGTGGAGTGGTGGACAGGGATGCTGACAGCCATAGGAGCTGGAGGAGGCTCTGCAGGAAGTGCAGTCCGATGCTTGATTTATGCCCAGAGACTGATCTCAGACACCTACCCTACAAAGCCATAAGGAAGATACATTTCTGTTGTCTCACGCCACCATGTTTGTAGTAATCTACAACTGCCATGGGAAACAAATACACTTTCACTGTGGCTGAATTAAGATCCATAAAATTTATATCAAATACTTTATTACCTTGGGAATTCTTTTTCTTCATACTCAATCAGCTGTGTGTTGAGCACTTCTCAGTTCAGATTCTAGAAGAGTTTTGAGGGAAGAGAAGGTAAGGACCTGGTCTTTCCTAAGAATGAGAGCAACCAGCACTTGCTTGGTGTGCTTGAGGCCCTGGAGTTTGATCCCCAGTACCTCCCCAACACACACACACACACACACACACACACACACACACACACACACACACAGCCTTATTGGGGAAACAACTGGAAACAGTGTGATAAAGTGTGCAGTTAGTGCTAACAGTTTCATTATTTCATCCCTTTGGCCAACATTTACCAAGTACCTGTAGTGTGCCAGGCAATGTTCTAGTGTTGCAGATACATGAATAGATGAATGAATTCCTTCCCTTGGGAAATATATGTTGTAGTGAGAGAAGATGGACAAAATCAAACCAGCAAGTAAATATACCATGTTGATGATAATAAATTACCAACGAAAGCATTTAAACCGGTTAATGGTAAAGGTGCTTAAGATAGGTACCACTTAATATAGGTGGTCCAGGGGCAATCTCTCTAATAAATACTGTGTCATTTAGGTAGAGATCTGGGAAGGAGAAGCCATGCAGCCCTGTGAGGGTACTCTGACAGGGGATGGGTCAGCACAGGGAGCAGAAGTAAAACTTAAGGCAGGGGTGTGATTGTTGTGTTTTCAAGGAAAAGCAAGGTAGCCATTATTGTCAGAACAGAGCAGGTATGGAGGAGAGGGTAAGAGACGAAGCTCCCTGGGAGAGATGTATGTGGGGTGGGGTAGGCGGAGGAGCAGGAGCAGATCACTGTGGCTCACAGGGGCTTTAGTTTATGAGTGAGCTGGGAAGCCAGCAGGGGGTGTTGAGCAGTGGGTTTACTGAAATGAGCTAAGTTGCATTTTAGAAGGATCGCTGTTGGAGCCAATAGCAAAGGGACCCTGAAGAGGTGAGAACAGGCGGAGCCTGCAGGAGCAGACACTGTGAAATAATGTCTTCTTCGATCAACATAATGGAGCTGGTGAGAAAGACTGGATGCTTGATGTATTTTGAGAGTAGATTCTACAGTGTTTGTTAATAATTGGATATGGGGTGTAAGAACAAGAAAAGTAATGATTGGCTAATGAACTAGAAGATGGAGCTAACCTTTCCTGAAATGGGAACAACTTCTAATGGAGTGTTTCCAGGGAAAAAGGCAGGAGTGGTTTGAGGATGTGTTCACTTGAGATACCCATTATCTATCCATGAGGAGAAGTAGAGGAGACAGTTGAATGAAGCAGATTAGTGCTCATGGGCGAGAGTCTACCTACCAGTAGAAAGGGCTTTCAAAATTACTGTTCCACTCTTATGTAGGACATGAGCTTAGGGTACCATTTATCTCCTCACCCCCATACTTGCTGCTTCCCACCTATGAGACAGGTGCTGGGGTAAGAGTTTAGACCACAAACCTGGAAGAAGAAGAGTAGAGCTATGGCCCGCCTGCCAGTTGTGCTATGTGTCCTGCAGAAAGACCGTGGTATAGCCAGAGATACATTCAGGCCTTGCTGTGAGTTCAGCTCTAGCCTCGTGGTCTCAAATAACTCACAGCCTCAGTGTTCTCATCTCTAGATCAGACATGGGACCACAGGGACCTTAGGGGTACCTGAGGGTTGGAAGAGGCCCCGTTAGTCTTCACGTTCTATCGACATCCCTCAAATCTCTGCCCTTCTCTCTATCCTCTGTCGATTCTCCTTGGCTCTGGTTTTGCCTCTATCCCTGCTCCTTACTTCTGTTCTAAACAGTCAGTAGAGCTGAAATAATATATCTAGGATGCTGATCAGATGATGTCAGCCTCCTCTGTAATCTGCTTAAGGAATTCTCATTACCCATAGGATGACTGGTCTTTAACATGGCTTCCAAGGTTCTGCATAATCCAACCTCCGAGTTCCTCTTCAGCCTCAGCTCTGCCCCTTGCCTGCCCTGGGCTCTTTATTTCTGTCTGACTGACCTTCTAGCTAAAGGGCCCAGGTTGTCACATTATTTTGGGTACCTATTCTCTCTCTCTTGCTTTACTTACATGTCACTTCTTCCAGGAAGCCTTCCTACCCTGTTAGTACACGCCTCTTCCTTCCCATCACATGGTGGTAAACTGTACCATAATCTTAAGAAAATAACCTTAACCCAGAACTGATGCCCAGTAGTTGCTCAAAAAGTGCTATCTAATATTGCTGTTATATTTGCTTTATTGTTGTACTTGGAACCATTTGAGACTGTTCCCGTGTACTTTTATCAGGACGTTAAAACAGCTGTCCATTTAGCATTGTGGAGTGTGCCTCTTAAACAATTTAGTAGTTTCCTTAGTAAGTATGGAAAAAAGAGTGGATCTCTTATAAGCTCAAAAGTCTACCAAAAGAATAAGGAAATTAGGGAAGATTGGGGAAGTAGTCAGGAAATTGTAGGAAATGGCCATGAGACAAACGTCAAAAAGCAATCAAGGGAGAAAGTAGCCGATCACTCCTGAGTGGGGGCTTCTGTTTCCAAAGCCAGGGTTTGTGTGCCACGGGAGGGGAAGCAAGTTCTCTTCTGTACTCACTGAGTCACTACAGTTTGACTGGATGGTAATTTAGAAATGTAAATTAAGCAAACAACAAAACCTAAAGTGTATGTACCTATTGATCTGTCAGTTTGGCATTTAGGGATTTATCCTAAGGAAACAAAAGTCCTAAAGTTTTATATTCTACTTTGTTGATTGCTCTATTGCTTATAATAGAAATAAAAAACTAATGGCCAAAAAGGAGATCAATCAAACAAATTATAGTACATTCTTATAATAAAATCCTATAAAGACATTAAAGAATTGTGTTGTAGAAGAATATCTAAATAATATATTTATTAGTAGTAAATTGTTAATTAAAATAACTTCCATTTTTAAAAGATTGTTAATGACATTGTCTTCGTGCTGGAACCAGGAGTAATGTTTTTTTCCTCTTTGAGTTTTTCTCTACTTCAGAATTTTCCATAGTGTAGCTATACTTAGGGTAGCAGCTATAAAAGATCACTATCTAAAAGAAAAAGGAAAAAAAAATATGATCACTGGCAAAAGTTGTATAGAAACAGTACTGGACTTCAGGTTCAGACTTACCTGGATGGCAAACTTATGTAAATTACAAAATTAAATATATTGACTTGAAAAAGAAGACCAAATGAGATAGAAAATATCCACAGTCTTAGTCAAGCATGGTAGAGCACACCTGTAATCCCAGTACTTGGGAGAGTGAGACAGGAGAATCACAGGTTCAAGTGCCCTTGGATTCAATCCTCAGTAACACACACGCACAAAAGGAAGGGAGGGAGAAGAAAGAAAATCCAGTCTTAGCAACCTAAAACAAACACTGTCAACACAAGTATGTGTTTTCTGGTGTGTGTGTGTGAGAGAGAGAAATAAGAGAAATACATATAGATTGAGATATAGATATACGTTGAACTATAGACTGAGATATACTACATATGTGTGTGTACACACTCATGAGCACATGTGCATAATATATTAGGTATATTTCTACCTAAACTGTATACATATATTTTAAAATAAAGGTTGGCAAACTTTCTATGATTAGCTGGTAGTAAAATTGTTGAGTTTGCAGGCAACAGTAGTTGCTTCTGCTTCTCCCTCCCTTCTTCCCCCCAGACCCTTTTCTTCCTTTTCTTAAGAAACATGAATATTATTCTTACCTTACAGGCCATAACAAAAACAGGGAAGGGTCTGGGGTGCAGTTGCCAATTCCTGATTTAAGTTACATACCATTGATTATAATATGCTTAAGATAAAAAATGCATGTACCACTTTTGCAGAATATTTAATAGCAGTCAAGTGAAGTACTGATGTAATCAGAAAACAATATCTAATGTGAACTGATCAGATTAGCCATGGGGCAGTTTTGGTTACTTACTCCTACCATGGCTTTATTTGGTACAGTCATGGGTTACTTACTGATAGGGATACAATCTGAGAAATGCATCGTAGATGACTTGTCTGTGTGTGAACATGGTAGAGTGTACTTAGGCAAACCCAGTGGCCATGATATCCTCAGGCAATAGAATCTTATGCTATATGTGTTGTCATAGACCAGAACGTCATTATGCAGTACAAGACTACAGTCCTTAAGTAGAGTTTCAGAGAAGGGGTCATTAAAAACATGTTAAGACTATCTTAAAAATTTCTTTCTTTCTTTACCCTTGAATAAGATGTTATTGAAGAATAATGTTGGAAATATAAGTAATGGTTGCTGTATGTCATTCAAATTAATTTCTATCATTAAAGTCAGTCTAGATTACACTCTCTTCAGGACTACATGGTTAATTTAACAAAATTCTACATCAAATAAAATGTTACGAAGAATTTCTCATCAAATGAATAGAATAACTTGTAAATTTATTTTCCAGATATGCTCAGTGAAAGAACGACACGCCAGTGAAATGAGGGATTTGCCAAGTCGATATGTTGAAATAGGTATGGCTCCCTCACATGTCTTCCGTAAGTGTAAAACTTCAAAAGGATATCCATTTTATTAAGTGGAAATCGAAGGCTATGTTCCTCACTAGGGCTCATCTCTTGGTAACTTGATTAAATATTAGGTCACAAATTTTTAAGTTTTGAAACTTCAATATGGAAACCCTCTTCTAAAATATGTATATATTCTAATTTTCACACAATAATTTTGTAGTTTGCCTTGAAGTTAAATAACTGTGGGTTAGGGTTCTGGTTTTGTTATTTACCATCTGGAGTTTGGACAGATTTCTGCATGTTTCAGTATTCTTGTCTATAAAATGAGGAAAAGAATACCTGCAATTGTGAGAATACCTTAATTGTGAGAAGTACATGAGTTAATGTATGCATTTACCTGGCACAGTATTGACCCCTGGTCCTATCAACTTAAACCTTCTAAATACTCATCTGCTTTTATTTTTCATATATATATATTTTTTTTTTCTTTTTGGTACTGGGGATTGAACTCGGGCACTCCACCTCTGAGCCACTCCCCAGCCCAATTTATTTTGAAACAGGGTCTCACTAAGTTGCAAAGGGTCTCAATAAGTTGTTGTGGCTGGTCTCAAACCTGTGATCCTCCTGTCTCAGCCTCCCAAGTGCTGGGATTACAGGTATGTGCACCACACCCGTCCCTAAATACTCATTTTCAGCATCAATGGTGTGGCCAGGACTGCCATAGTCCTTTATCTGGACCACTGTAGCAGCCTCCTAACTGGTTTATCTCCTTCCACTGTGAATGACTCTAATCTAGTCTCCCCACTGCAGTTGAAACACAGATCTGGTCTTGCCATCATCGTCTTTTCCTGATCCTCTTAGGATAAAGAGAAACATGGTCCTTAGCATGGACCACAGGGGTCCATGGTGGTCTTCCCTGCCTGTAACTGCAGCTCCTACCAACCTTGGTCTGTGTGTGCTGCCACACTGACTGACTTTCTTCCACCTACCCAGGCTCCTCCTTCTCCATCTAGAATATTCTTCTTGCCTCTTTCACTTCACTGACTCTCAAAGGTACCTCAGCTCTAGTGTTGTGTTGCTTCCCAGGAAAGGTACACTGGATCTCCCTAGCTGGGTCAAGTCCTCCCTTTTGAGCATGTTTACCACTCTATACCATACCTTTGCCTTATAGTTGCAGTGATCATGAGATTTTTGATCATTTCTGTGTCTTCCACCGCACTGTCACCTCATTGCAGCACACACTGGTCTGTTTTTGCTCACTGCATCTGGCGGCCTGGCATGATGGTTAGCACAAGTAGGTGCTTAATAATGTGTTGAATTCAGGTGAAATATGAAAAGGATAATATACTGCTATTTTTATAATTATTCTGAGGAGAAAAAAGTTTTGCCATATTTTAAGTCAATGGTAAAATTAATTTTTCCATTTGGATGGTAAGTGGAGAATATGAACTTAATGGGTCATTATAACAAGACAAAGCTGAAATAAATCATTTGTTCTACCTTATCCGCATAACTAATGTGACTATAGCACTTAAGTCTAGGCTGTTTTGTCCTTGAAGTCAGAAGTTGGTGGTAGAGTCTTAATCTTTTTTTTAAACTTAGTGAAGGATAAATACATAGTTTAGATTGCTCAGAATATGGATGAAATGAGTATATGCTGGATGAAAAAAAGCTGAGGAATAAGATAATAGAGAAGACTGGCTAGAAGATGAAGGTAATTGTTTTGGTATCTCACTCTTTCTTTCCTGCCCCTCCCTTGCCTACCAGAAAAAACCTCTGGACATCTTAGTGCAGTGTCCTGAGAGATAATATTTGAATATAGACAAGTTTAAAAAGAAAAGAACTCTGGGAATGATTAAGGATGTAAAAGTTGCCGGGGAAGTATACAAATGTAGCGAGTGTATTCTATCACTGGTTGGTATTTGTCACTCTCCCACGGGGCGTGGGACATTGTGCTGTGTGCATTACCTGCATCAATTCACTTCATTCTCACGGCAGCCCTTTGAAGTGCAGGGAATATGCTTCTCATTCTGTAGATGAAGAAATCGAGGATTGGGGAGGTAAATAACATGTCCAAGATCTCACTACCGTGGCATTAAAATGGATACAATCTAGCTGCAGAACCACCAGAAAGCTTCCAGGGAGGCAAGGCCGTTAGCTGAAGTGTGTGACCTCCGTAAGGTTACTTAACCTTCCTCAGCCATGCTTTCCCCACCTATTAAATAGAGATGATAATACCTTCCAGGATGGTTGTGAGAATTAGACATGAGAATTAGACGAGTGCTTGGCACTAGTAGATGCTCACTATATCATGCCGATTATTATCACCTGCACATTTCCATCCCAACAGCGTGGCTGCCAATAATTTCCCCTGTGGTGGCTCTAGTAGCCCAGAGCCCCGGGCTCACATTATGAAAGTGTAGTTGGTCTGTACTATAATTTCCATGAAATAGACTGGGTGTGAGTACTTACAGTATCACATTCCTGACATTTTACTACTATGGTTAGTGGTTAAGTACCATTTTTTCCCCTCATGAGAGCAAACCTTTAAGAATATAAACTGTTTCCACAGCAGGAGGCAAAGTGGTTTGGATAAGAGTCCTTGAGTAGGATAAAGGAAAGGAGAAATATTAGGAGGTCTGGATTACAATTTGCTTTAGCCCTGAACAGTGTGAGCCACTGTTCTTTGGTAAATGAGGTGAAAATGGCATTGAGAATAAATAAATATCTGTGTCTACACATTTCCTAGAAACCAAATGTTTACAACCCTTCCTTATAAGTCGGAATCACAAAAACAACATGAAGGTTATTCCTGCCAATAGGATATTGATACTCTTGTAAATGAAAAAATAATAATAATAAAGAATTAGCCTACTGGCAAGTCACCAGCCTTTGAAGAGATTTTCTGTATGTAGGACTTTGGGATGCCACTTTTTCTTCTGATTACATTGCTAATAGGTTTTGGTCCATGCCTATTATACTTATTTTAACCTTGGTTGGGTCTCTTGTACTCTCACTAGACCACCCGAACCCTCTGACACTTTTCTTCAAGGTCTTCCCTGGTCTCTGTGGAATGGCATTTGGAGAGCTGATTGTTGGTAAATGAAGCTAACTTTGTGTCATTTTCTGGCTATCTACTGCCAGAGGCAGAGGGTTTACATGCAAGGAATTGTCTGAGTCTTGATTTCATATGGAAGTTTGTTCTAAGAAGTAGTTGAGCTAAATGACTTCATGGGAATCTATAGAGAATAACAAGCCAGGAGGAAAGAAAGGGAGAAAAAAAAAAAAAGAAGGTGCGTTGTTTTCGCTTTAATTAAGCAGTGTCAGTATCTTCTATAGGTCATGTACTATGATTGGAGAATTTAGCATGTCACACTATTTTTAGTCTCTGTATTGATCTGGAACACGATGACCTAGAAATTGAAGATCTGTTTGCATGATGCAGGAGAAGCATGAGATAATTCTTTCTTGGATCTAAGTATCTCTCTTTAATCCACCTATTATCATTTTGACATTGACAAATAGGTTGCAGCACTTTGCAATCTAATATACATTATAGTTTTTTTATCTTTTTTGTTTTGTGTTTAAATGAAATGAAGATGCTGTTTTCTCTTACGTTGTACACACTGTTCTTATATAGTCATGATTATTGCCACTGTTTCCTTCCTCATACATACTTTTCTTAAACATAAATTTTCCTGTTTTGTATTTTTTGTTTTATATATATGCCCATTTTTGCATATGACATGTGGTATCTTAATTATTTCTTTAAATATAAAGATGCACAAGCTTCCTTAATTCAGGGTCATGGTCTTAGTCTCTCAATCCTTCTAGAAGAGTACCTTATGTACAAATCAGTACTCAGTCACTCTTCATCCAGTTAAGTTGTCAGTAACCCTCAGAGATCTCAGACCGAAGGCACAAAAAAGTTCTTTCTTGTTAATTTTTATTTCATAATCACATGGCACTTATTCTGAAACTGATACTGTGTGCTGTTGATGGCCCAACATTACTGGTATTTGTGGCTCAGACCCATTACCCTTTTGTAGTTGGGGGATCCTTGGAAGATGATGGAGGTGGCAGCATAATTTTTCAATCTTCCTGAGTCCTCACATAAAAATGGAACAAATAGATTGCAAAACAACCTACAGACATTACCTGAGTGACAAGGTGACCTTCGGAGCCCCGAGATGTAGGTGATGGAGAACTAGAACAGGCTGCTAGAACAGCTAGCAGACTGAGCCCTGTTGTAGTCACAGTCTCTGTGTGAAAGAGAGCAGAGGGGACAAGAGGTCATCTGGCAGGCTCAAGGCCGGGAGAACTCCGGAGTAGCCAGTCCAGTCACAGGCCAGGACAGCAGGCTGCTGGGAGAGCAGTGGACGTGGCCCCGCAGCTGCCCTGTAAGCTTCCCAGCTGAGAAGCCAGCGCTTCCCGGCAGACAGGGCAGCACTGCAGAGAAACAACTGGGAGGAAGCGAGTAAAGGAGCCAGAGCAGGCCAGGGGAATGCCCAGGTAAAAGAGCAGGAGCAGAGCCCGAGCGTCACCAGTTGAAAACAGCACAAGAGGGAGCTCGTGAGGTTAGAACTGTCACAGTCCTGCCTCCTTCAAGAGTTCAGTGACAGTGACTTCACCCTCAGAACCAGCACCAGGAAAGTACAAAGGTCAAATCCCATACTAAGATTTAAGAAGAAGGAGATGATTGGCATCCCTGACAGTGACTGCATAGCGTAGAGACACGCCCACCTACAGATCTCGGCTGAACAGGAGAGCAAAGAGGCACAGAAGTAATGCTGTGAGAGGAACGGAGTGGGAAAGAAGGAAATGTTTAAAAATCAGAAAGCAATAAAGAAAAAAAGACTGACGGTTAAGTAATTAACTTATAAATAAGAGTCTCTGAAGAAAGAAAGAAAGAAAACAGTGGAACAGATACCAAAAACAGTAAGTCAAGAAAAACTTCCTGAAATAACAAGAACAGGACTTGAAACTATAAATTAAAACAAGCTACTGTGTTTCTAAAAATAGTGATCCATGATGCATAACATCAAGACATATTCTAATAAAATCACTGGACCTTAAAGACAAAGAAGGAAAAATTTTGGCGCCTCCAGACATATGCTGTCCAGTATGGTAGCCACTTGTGCCTGTTAAGTCTTTGTCGTATGGTTTTGTATTGGTGGCAGATTGAGATATACCATATACCAGATTCCAGAGACTTAGTGTAAAAATAAAGTCTTTTGTTTATAACAGTATCTCATTAGTTATGTCTCTTTTTATGTTGTTACATATTGAACTGATAATATTTTGGATATGTTGCATTAAATGAATACATTATTAAAATTTAACATCTTTCAAAGCTTTTTTTCCTCATTGTGACTAATAGAAAATTTAAAATTATAAGCAGGGTGTCGTAGGCACACCTGTAATCCTATCACTTGGGAGGCTGAGGATTGGAGCTTTACAGCCAGCCTCAGCAACTTAGGCCCTCAGTAACTTAGTGAGACTCTGTTTCAAAATAAAAAATAGGGGGGTAGGGGTGTAGCTCAGAGGCATAATGCCCCTGAGTTCAAGCCCCAGTACCCAAAAAAAATTTTATATGCAACTTGTGCTTTTGGCTTGCATTATATATTGATTGGGCAGTGTTGATCAAGAACTCTAGCCTCCCTTCTCTCTCTCTTTCCCTATCTCTCTCTCTCTCCCTATCTCTCTCTCTCTCTCTCTCTCTACCTAGTGAGGCCCTCCGCAACTTCGTGAGACCTGGTTTCAAAATAAAGTATAAAAAAATAAGGCCGGGGGTGTAGCGCGGAGGTAGAACGCCCCTGGGTTCAATCCCCGGTACCGCAAAAAAAAAAAAAAAAAAAACAGAGCGTAGAAAACCCTATTATCTCCCTCGGGATGAAGAAGACTGTGTCACAGCTGTAGTGCCCACTGTTGCTGATGCTCTGCATCAGAACACTGTGTGTGGACACAGCACACTCCCTGCCGGCGCCAGGACTGTCCCCTCACTTTCTAGATCACCTCTGATTGAAAGATAGCTCCTGTCTTCTGTGGCTGCCTCTGCAAACTGCATTTTTCTGTCTTCTTCCACCTTCCAGTGTTTGTGTTATCATTCTGTTTCATGTTCTATAAACACCACAGAATTTGTTTTTATATTCTTTGTGATTTATCTTCTCCAGACAGTCTGTTTAAAGATGAGCTTTTATAGCATTAGATCTATAAGCCATCTGTATTCAAGTTCGGTTTCCTTTAGGAAAAAAATTATTAAAATTATCGAAACCATTGTTATATGGAATAGAATAGAATTTCAGGAAAAACAAATAATTTGAAACTTCCATAGGCCCACCAAAAATTTGAAACATAAAGCCAGTAATTACTTGAGGTGTTTCACAAAGTCAGTCCATACGCTTTTACATATTTTGTATATGTTCTTTAGAAAAATAAATATTATCATTAAATATTTGTTTAAATCAGTGGGAAGAATATTCCTTATACTTCTGCATTCATTCTGATACCATTGTTTCCATCAGCTGTTCTAGGATTCAGCATTAATACAAAAAATAAATTGCATCTTGACATATATATAAAAGCACTCGCATTTCAAAGCATTAGTAAAGAGTAATGGAAAAACAAGACCCCACCATTCTTTTTGTAATGTATTGTTCTAGGCAGAATAACTACAGACATTTTCATAAACCAGAAACTCAAATTAGGAATGAGTTGTTTTTTAGCATATTATTACTAGTGAGTATTAATGGAGATGAATTGCTAAATTGGAGAGTACTCATAGCTAAGATAAACAGCCATTTAGAACTCTTAATTGGTGAATCATACCGGGTATTACTACAACAGCAATTTTGTTTTCTTAAGATGTTTGTTGGTACTAATAAATTATTTTAACAACAACAAAAAAAGTTTTAGTTTTAATTTTATCTAGATATTGATAACTAGCTCTTGTGTCTCTGGAAATCTTGTCAATATTATTTTTGTGTACCATGTCTGTTCTTTATAAATAACATTTTTGTGTTCATTTGTAATTTGCCACTATGTGTAATCTCGATCTAAAATTTTTACTAATTCCAAATTATCAAATTCTGATAAACTTAGTACTTAACAAAGAAGCATTTATTACAATATCCAGAATTGAGACTGTGCTTCTGCAATTTCCAGTTTTCTTTAAGAAAACATTAGCATTTTTATTATGTTCTGAAGTAGAGAACAGGAAATTTTCTTGCCTGTCTTATTCATATTAACTCTTGTAGATAGACAAGGGAATCTGGATATCGAGAAGGAAAGATTTGGATGGTGTTGTTTTCTAGCCTGTCTGTGTTGTAACCTACAACTCATTCATAAAAACCCAGGCCTTGATGTATATTTGGTTATTTTTAGGAGAGACACTATCTGGCATTGCACGTCAGGTTCTTACGATTAGTGCCTATCCCAAATGGAGAAAATACCTTGGTCACCCACCACTTCTTTTGCAATAAAGCAGTATTTTCCCTTGGCTGCCTGTGGCAGACAAGCACAGCAAAGCCTTCTTAGGATACTCATAAGAACAGTTTCTGTCTCATCTCTGATTTTGTTCTTCACCAAAATTGCTAGTAAAAATATGTGTAGCATTTCAACTGTGGAATGTGATTTACTAAAAGAACTCAAGTCCATTTTTACCAGTCAGGAGTGATGGCAACCAGAACCTCTTGTTAATTGCCTGTGTGTCTTCTAGAAGGTAAAATTGCCACCTTTTCCATCACTGGGTCCTGTGTGGTCCCATACTGTTCAATAGCATCTGTATATTCCAACTCGCCCCCAGCCCAGCCTCTACCTAACCACACAGCATGATGAGCATCCCTAGAATCTTCTCCAACTTGGCCACACTGGAAATAGCTCATCTCTGCACCATGGTTGAGGTGGAGGTGGTCCTCACATAAGCCCTGTTGTGAATATATCACACATTACCGCTTTACCACAACTCTCCGGAAATGCCTGGGAAAAATACTCAGCTCCACCCACAGAGATAAGGAAAAATGTCGTAGTGGCAGAACTGGAACCAAAGCACCTGCCCTTATATGATCTAATCTTGAACAAAGCATAAGAAATACCATCCTTTTGAAGTTTATTTTGCTAACTACTTAGTAATTTCTTGGTCATCTCTTTTAGTGTGAAAATTGAACTGTGAAAACAGTTGTAGAAGGGGAAGCCTTAAAGATTGGCAGAGATGAACACTAAGAGATATGCAAGACAAAGGGGAAAAAAGAAAAATTCAGTAACCCCTCGTGCCTTCTGTATTATGGATTTTATTTCTGCTCTCATTCCTTTATCTTATAGACAGGAAAAGTTATACCCACAGAACTTAAAATGACTTGTCCAAGTTCAATTTAGTGGAAGTTATAACCCAGATTTCCTGACTCAACATTCAATGTTGTTTCCAGAATGATGCACTGAGTTCCCTTACTTGGGAGAAAGAGTAATTTCATCATAGACATTAACTAAACCTGCAGCTTATACCCAGAGCTGTGGAGATGATCTGAATCAAGACACTCATAGAAAATGGGATGAATCCAAATGAGAGTTTACTCCCAGATGAATCCCTGAGTACTTTGGGCAGCTCCTGAACAAGCCCCTGCTAGTGCCATTACTGGGTCAGTTAGCTTTTGCTCTGTAACAGGCCAGGTCAAAACTCAGTCTCTTAAAACAACAATCATTTGTGTTTTATAGCAGCTAGTCACTAGAACCATAGCCATGGTAATATTGGCACTTTTCCCACTGAACTTTATCAGATCTATAGGGTCTAGTGTAATTGAGTCCACATACTTACTAAGTAATATAATATTTCTTCTAAATTTAAGTAGACTTTTTAAAAAAGAAAGAGAAGCTCATTTTTCTCTGACCTTTATTTCACTTAAGAAATAATGATGTTTGATCACCATGTACCTTTTTTTCTAAGTTTAGGGTCTTTAAATAAAATATTTAATACCAAAAAATAGTGTTTTATAATTACAGATAGCAGTCTTGTGACCTGTGCACTGCTATAATGCCCTGGTTGTGAAAAACTTAAACTCAGGCATTTGAAAAAATTAGTCTTGTTATTAGTAGAGTTTACATTGGGCTTTATGGGTTTCTCAGTGTCTTCATGTGATTTAACAATGTTATTGTTAACTGCCTCGGCACATCTCACACATGACCACTCATGGTGTTATAATTCTTGGGTTCATATTTGTTGGTGATCAAAATTTCAAGTTTAAGTTCGCACATGGCCTTTCCAGTACTGATTACTGTGAAGCACTTTTAGTGCTGAGTTGTGAAAATATGTTCAACTCTGCCCCTTTATGTTAGCTTTTTTTTTTTTCAGTACTGGGGATTGAACCCAGGGGCATTCTTCTGATTAGCTACATCCCCAGCCCTATTCTTTATTCTTTATTTTGAAACAGGGCCTCACTAAGTTGTGGAGGGCCTCACTAAGTAGCCGAGGCTGGCCATGAACCTGCGATCTTCCTGTCTCAGCCTCCCAAGTATTGGCATTACAAGCGTGCACCACTATGCCTGGCTTATGTTAGCTTTTTTTAAAAAAAAATTGACAATATTGTACATGTGTATGGGGTACAGTGTGATAATTCAAAAGCCATATACAAGGTATAATGATCAAATCAGGGTGATTAATATTTCCATCTCCTTAAACGTTTATCATTTCTTTTGAAAATGGGTCCATCTAGCATTCATAGTTGATGTGGCCTTCTGACTTATTCTGCATTTTGCTCCTTTTAATGATAAATCTAATGTCCCTTTTGTTTGCAGTGTCTCAGTTTGAAACTGAATTCCACATCAGCGGACTGGCACCTCTCTGTGATCAGCTTGTTGTGCTTTCCTATGTAAAGGAGGTTTCGGAAAAAACGGTAATTATTTTCTCCCCAGGTTCAAAGGGCTGTGGGGGCTCATTTTTTTGCATTATACTCGGATCAGGTTGCCTGTAAGAAGAGTCCTATATATTCCAAGCAGAACTTTCTTGACCTATAGAAAAAGACTGGCAGATATTACCTTGTAGCCCTTAACATATTTGCCTTCAGAAGCTCCCCTCATTGCCTGCCTTTGTTCCTTTTGCTGAGCAAAGAAGAAAGTCATTTTTCTCTCTTTTTTTCATCAGTCTCTTGGTATTTTAGTCGAAAGGAATGAAGGATTCCTCTTGCTGAAAGGCGAAGAAACTAAGCTGACACTGCATTAGCAGAAATGACAGCAATGAAGTTGATCGGCTGCAACAACAGGGGTCCCCATGGTCAGAGGAAATTACAGAAAGGGCAGTTCATTATTTCCTGTGGTCTGGACATATTTGTTTACTTCCCAGTGGTCTGGTGATTCCAAGTACCTTGTTTATTGCTTTGAAATGGGTTGTTGGGACTTCTCAGTTATCAATGCAAATGATAGCCCAGTGAAATGTGTGGCTAATAGAAAGCAGCAGATGGCCTAAAGTTCACTGTAATGATGCTAGAATGAAGTTTCATCTAGAATCCAGTGGAGGGGCAGGCACACTCAGTTTCCCTTCAGAGCCCAGGCCATCATCATTCCCAGCTTGTCTTTATTGTTAGAGTCCAGGGGTTCTGCCAGGAAGAGGACAGGAATGGCTTCAAGGCATAAATAAGGAAGGTTTATAAAGTAAAGGATTTTCTTCTGGATGCTGTATATAAAAGGAATTGCAATTGATTCTCTATCCTTTTACTGTAAGTAGGCAAGTGGGCTTTCCTTGTTTGTGTCCTCTTCTTTTTTTTTTATGGCAAGGAATAAAATGGGGGAGAAAAGCCCTGGGAGTCCTTGTTTAGAAGTGGAAGCTGTTCTTGAGCTTTTCTCTGAGAGAGCACTTGCATTAGGAAGCCATCACTATAGTAACTAAAGCTCTGGGTGCCCAGGTTGCTAGGCAATGGAATGCTGTACACTTAAGTGAACACTCAAACCTTCTAAAATCAATAGGGTTGGCTTCTAGCCCTATTGCAGGACATCAGTTTATTATTATTTTATTTATTTTTTGAAAATAGAGAAAAGCAGTGGCTCCTGAGGGAGTAAATACAGTGCTTTTTGATGAGGAATGTGGGGGAGGATTGAGAATGTGATTGAAAGAAAGAAGGAACAAAGCAGTAAAATGAAAAAGGGAGGGCCTAATAAACAATTGACCAAAAGAAAGCGAGAAAGGAAACCTTTGTTAATAAAAGAGAGTATTGGAAAGAGTAAAACCCAAAGAAAGGCCAACCTCATAGAGCAAATTAGAAAATGGAATCTTTTCAGAGGAAGAAGTGAGGATCTTGGAGATGACCTAAAATGTATGTTAGTGTACAAAAGACTCATTTTATGTAACACCAAAATATGTCTTAATTCCCTAAACACCAGAATAAGTGAAATTAAGACAGAAGGAATAAAGAGATTGGATTGAGGCCATCCTCCCCCACTCCTACTACATTAAATAAGATTTATTTTTAAACCATTCAGTATTGTCCCCCATGTATTTCCCATTTGCTGCCTTTTGTACACGTGTGTCTTCACATAGCTGCAGTCACTTGCTCCTCCGCGTTGCTCTACTTTTATTCATGATCCCATTCTCCATACACGTGTGCTTCCATCACGACCACGCTGAGTAGTCGTGTACTACTCCAGCTGTTCCCCAGTGTTTCGCTTTTCTTGCATTCATTAGTAAAGCACATATGTGTTAAATGCCTAGCATTGGAGGTCAGAGATCAACAAAACCAAATTCTTGTTCTTGGGAAGTTAGTTAAGTAGGCTGTTTAGCCAGGGAACAAGAGTTGTAAAAGGAGGTGAATCTCATTGATGATACTGCTCATATGAAGGGTACTTTTGATATGGTCTGGTGAGGTGCTTTTGATTTTATTTCACTCATATGTTTTTTCTACTTTGTTAATTCTGATTTTGATTTTTTAACCATTTTTATAGCAGTTTTTAAAATATTTAGTTTTATTTTCTTCTATTTTTCCATTGTTTAAAAATTAAAGTTCTCATTTCTCACACATTTGATACATTATGCTATATACTCATATTCACTAGTTTTTTCTCTACTTCTTGATTTTTTATAGTTGCTATTTTATTTTTAGAATGTTTTCAGTATATGAGATGAAAAGGTAATATAATTGCTTTCTAGTTTTTCTAACAAAATTGGCCAAAGAAATCTAGGTTTATTATTTTGTTTAGGAAACTTGGAGAGCTGTATATAGTTCTGGATCCCCCCCCCCATTTTGTTCTTCTCATCTGTGTCTGCTCTATACCAGTATCAAAGTACTTCAGGTATTGTTGGTTTGCAACACGAACTCAAGGGTATGTTTTATGCCCATATGCTGAGTACTCATAAAGCATGAACTTCAAAGTAGAACAAATCCAAGGTTAGCTATAGTGCCAATTTTTCCACATAGCCTGCCCTTATCATTTACTTATATAACTTTAACCTTAGTAAATTTTTTGCTCCTCAGTTCTTTTATCTATAAAATTAGGAACAATAATACTTAAGAACTCAATGAGAGTAATCTTATCTATAATCACCTGTTAGTTTTGTTGAGCTGCCACAGGTCCAAGCAGGTGTTAGCTCATCTTTCCCCTGCTGTCTTATCTGGAGTATCACCACCCAGAACTGTAGTCACTAGCTGTATATGGCTTTTTAAATTTAAACTAATTAGAATCAAGTAAAATTAAAAATCCAGTTTCTTGGTCACACTAGTAGTATCATGTGTTCAGTGGCCACTCGTGACTAGTTTCTACCATATTGGGCAGTGCATATATAGAACACTTCTATCCATCATCTTAACAAGGTGTGACTTAGAGATGACTCTTAATCTTTGACTTTTCAGCATTACTAGTAAGTTTACTTGTATTAGCAGTGATTTGGATAATGGAGCAGTTTTGATATTATTTTACTTTTCCTCACATTCACATGGAAGAGATGTACTAAAGTTGTCTACATTGCTGTCTTGGATCACCACTCCCCTAGGATTGAAGGGGCTATGGGGTGGATTTACAAAATGACACAGTCCTGTTTATCTCACACAGAAGTTCAAGAAATAAGATAACATTAGGAGGCTGTCCAGCATAGGCTGGTGAAAGGGCTTATGTCTACAAAATGATAAACTAAAGCCAGTGGGCTAGGGCTGTAGTTCAGTGGGACAGCGCTTGCCTGGCATGTTGCCCTGGGTTCTGTCTCCAGCAACACAACAAAACAAAACAAAGGCAAGTATGTCTAACTTGAATTAATTTGTAGAACTTATAAAAATGTAATTAAAATGAGTCTTTCCTTGTCATTGTGCCCTAGGAAAAAGAGTACTGCTCCAGGCCTAGACTGGACATCATCCAGCCGCTTCCTGAGACGTGTGAGGAGATCTCTTCTGATGCTTTGACAGTCAGAGGCTTTCAGGAGAATGAATGTAGGGATTATCATTTAGGTGAGGGAGAGCAAAGATCTGGCTCATGTGATTTCTTAAAAATATTTTGCCCTTCTATTTAACTTACACAAAAGGGAACTTAAAGTGAGATGCTGACTGGATCTTAGAGTATATCTGGGCAGGCCTCTTTTGTTGAAAATCAAAGGATCCAGGCCCAGAGATATCTTAGAGCTTGCCTGAGTTCTAATAGCAAGAGGGAAGCGTGGAGATGGGACTGGGACCAAGGTGAGAAGCAGGCGCCTTGGCTTTAGTTCTTGTATTTTTTCTGTTATCGTAACTGTTTAAGTGACAGTTCACTTGATGTCAAGTAGCATGACCTTGTTTGTCATATCATGCCCAACTTTGTTTCCCTACAAGGTTTGTTCTGGGATGACAGAGAAGTCGCCTTTCTTTTGTAACTGAATGCTCAGAGCTGGTGAGTCCAACCACCTCACTGGGCATTGGGTATTTGTGGAGTGGATGGATGACCACACTTAGCCACTCACTGCTCAGAAACAAAAGGAGAATCATGACAATTTAGTCATACCAAGGGCATCTGTGTTTGAGTGTCATCATATTCTTGTAAAATACATTGAGGAAAATAAAATGGCTAAGCTTTTAAAAAATTCTTTCATGCTTTAAAAAGTTGACATTTTGTGAGAATATTTCCTGTTTCTCACTTTGGCCAGAGAAATGAAGAAATATCCTATACACGTCTGAACTTTCTTATACCCAGTTGAAAAATGTGAGAATGTATTCTGGACTTAGCAAAAAGCAACTGTGATTCACAACCAAAAGCGTCCAATCTAGGTGTTTTGCTCAGAGCAAATTCTGCTGCACACTTAGACCCTTCAGAGCAGGTTTTATAATTGAATTCTGCAGGAGACCCTCACCATTGGCATCGTGCACCACGTGCTGAATGATGGATTATGTCCCCAGGGCTTGGCGTCTGTCATTTATGCTTTAGATGGCCTTGACCGTGATGAGGAAGAAACATTTATCACAGACTGTGGGGTGTAATTGTTGTGTAAAAATAGAACAGTGCCATAAATGGCCATAAATAAAGTTTATATACAGAAGACGACTCTAATATGCATTAGACATGGAGAATTTTGAACACTATTTTTCACCTGAATGTTAATGTATTTAAATACAGAATTTTAAACCTGCCTTATTTTTAAGTTTTATAGTATTTTCTTCCTCCCTCTCTCCTTTTTCTTTTCTTGCTTTTTTCCTTCCCTTTCAAGTAGTTTTACATTTAAACATATTTAAAAGCAGTGAAGTATATTCTGTCATTCTTACTCCATCTCCGTCCTTTACCTTTCGTCAGCGTGAAGCACACTTGCGGCAAGGGGAGACGGGTTTCTTGTTCACTCTGCATTGGGGAGGCTAACCGGCTCCTGAAACCATGGCCATGTTCTCTGCTGTCCCTCAAGTTGTTCCTCTCCTTCTCGCCTCTAGAATACTCTGAAGGGGAATCACTCTTCTACATCGTGAGCCCAAGAGATGTTGTAGTGGCCAAGGAACGAGACCAAGATGATCACATCGACTGGCTCCTTGAGAAGAAGAAATATGAAGTACTTTTGATTTTAATTTCTTGAAAGTACTGACTTGTCTGTAACATAGAGAAAAGATTTTCATAATGAATCTTCCATGTAGTTGAATCAGAGTGCCCCAAGCCAAAAGTATATAGGAGGCTAATAACTTTCCAGTACTCCTCTCAGAAACTAGGGCACAAAAAGGTTGCAATGGGATTGACTGGCTTTACTATTAAATTGGGGAAGAGTTGGTGGTAGAAGGAGGGAGTTATATCTAACCTATTGAAATTTTTATTTTATTTTTTCAAAGAAATTAAAGTACAGCTAGTATTGTATTACAGAGTTGTCTATTTGTGCATTTTAGTGATATCACTCATTCTATCCTTATTTTGTAGTAAAGGTTAGTTGGACATTGATGGTGCATGCCTGTAATCCCAGTACTTGAGAGGCAGAGACAGGAGAATCACAGGTTCAAGGCCAGCCCAGCCCCAGCAATTTAGCGAGGCCTTCAGCAACTTAGCGAGACCCTGTTTCAAAATAAAATAGGGCTGGGGGTGCAGCTTAGAGGTAGAATACCCTTGGGTTCAATCCCTGGTAAAACACAGACACACACACACACACACACACACACACACACACATATAGACACACACACACTCACACACTTAGAGGTAGAACACCCTTGAGTTCAATCCCTGGTAACACACACACAGCTAAAACTACCAAGTTCATGTTCTCAGTAACACACCCAAGTTTATAGGATGGTTTGAACTACTAATTTGTATAGAATGATGTTGTCTACATCAATGAATCTTGACAAATTTGAGTATATAATGCCCCAATATGACTTTGTTTACAGAAAGAAAAAGGAAACTTTTTTTTTTTTTTTTTGCGGTACCGGGGATTGAACGCAGGGGCTTTCTACCTCCACGCTACACTCCCGGCCCTATTTTTTATACTTTATTTTTGAAACCGGGTTTCACGAAGTTGCGGAGGGCCTCACTAAGTAGAGAGAGAGAGAGAGACAGAGACAGAAACAGAGAGAGAGAGAGCTGAGGCTGGCCACGAACCCGGATCCTCCAGTCTCCGCCTCCCAAAGTACTGGGATTACAAGCGTGCACCACCACGCCCAGCGGAAACATTTTTAAACTTTAGTAGCTGCAAAGATATTGTATTGGTTTAGTTAGTCTGTGGATGGACGTATGTACAAATCATCAGATAATAATAGTATATTAGTCCACCTTTTTGTTGCTCTGTTTGGAACTACCTGGAAGATAGTTTAATTTTTTTAATTTATAAACTATTAAGAGTCCAGATATTGATAACGTTGTTCATAACTCAGTTATTACTATATTGCTTTAGAGTAGTTGCTTAAAGAAGTAAATTTGTTTTAAATATTTATGTTAAACTAATACTTATAAACTTTCCAAAATAGATACCAAACCAGAGATGTTCAAAAGCTTAATTGTAGATATATAGAATCATATATGTATGGTTTACTTCTCTTGAAACATTAAGGAAAAGGGTCCCCGTCCTTCCTTCCTCTACATGCCCATCAGTGCCCCTGAATATATGTCATACACATTTAGAATGACAGATGCCTTTTTTTGTTTGGTTTGGAGACCAGGAGATTTTGTTGTATTTTGATTTGAAATGTGATTCTGGCATCCTAATGCAGAAATGAATTCAAATGGAAATGAAAGAAGTCTTCATTTTGGTTGACTGCCTTTGTTTGAGTTTGAATTCAGTGAAGTTTATTCAGCCATAGCATTAAAAATTCCAGTGCTTCAAGCAAAAGCCATGGGAAAATGGGGCTTTATTCATGTAGTCCAGAACATTGAAATGTAATAAATATAGCATTTATAACTACAATATCTTTCTCATGCTCTCCCATTTTTCCTGCTTCTTTTATCGTGCTTATGTAAATATAGGAAGCTTTGATGGCAGCTGAAATTAGCCAAAGGAACATTAAAAGACATAAGATTCTGGTAAGTATGCAATTATTTGAAACATAACTTTACCTTTTATAAGTTTAGTGAGACTGAAAATAATGTGGAAAGAGCATGTTCTTTTTATCTTTTCCGAATTTATTTCAAACTAATTCTCTTTTAACTATGGGGTCAAAATATTTTATTTTATTGAATCAGTTTCTGCTTGTAAACAAGAGTCTTAAACACCTGCTAGAGGGTAGTTTTAGGTAGTTTGGAAACGATATTTGAGAAGTACACTTTAAATACAAAGCTTTCCAGGTACATCTGTGGAAGTTTCCTTAAATCATAGGTAAAATCACATTATCACAACACTTATCAAAAGAGTGCTTTCTTCAAACTAGATTGCTTCAGTGTCTCCATCATAAACTCAATGGATTTTGTTATAGCGGCTAATCGAGGACATCAAATACATTTTTATTTCATTTTGGACTCGGGAAAAATATAGAGGCCGATGGCCCATTTCTCTGTTGACTGCCACAGTGAAGGTACAGATGGAGAGCAGATGAGAAATCACGCCCTTCGTGTGCGGAGGGACCTTAGGAATCATCTGGCCCTGTTCCCTTGTTTATAGATAAAAACTGGAAACTTAGTCTTCTATAGCTAATTGAGTTTCAGCAGAAATTTCTTTTGCCTGTGCTTTTTTCACCTTAAACTCCTCTGTAAAATTCTACATTAAAGTCTTAATTCCCAAAGAGTGTACTAAGCAAGATAATTTAGGAATAAGAAGAGGAGAGAAAACCTTATTTAGGAATAAGAAGAGGAGAGCATCTCTTATTTTTCAGTCAAAATTGTGGAGAATAGGGAAGAATTCTTGAGAAATGGAGGAGAAGGCATTCCAGCCCTTAGAATAGTGTATGTGAAGGTGCAGAGAAGTGAAAGGACATGGCCTGCTTGGCTGTGTGGAGCAGTTGAAGGAACTTCTGTATGTGTAGTGAGGTACGGATCTTGAATGGATATCAGTAATTAGGAGCTTGGTTCTATTTTAGAACCCTTAGGAGACATTTTGAGCTGTTAGGCCCACATCAGATTTCCCTGTTTTCAAGATTCTCTAATGGAGATGAGGCCAGAGGGAGGCAACCTGAGGGAGATCAGTTAGGAGTCTTTTGGGTAGTCTAGGTGGGAAGTGAGGAGTCCTGCACAGAGTCCGCAGAAATAGAGACAGCCTAAGGGACATGCTGATGGAGCCCAGCAAAGAAACTTGAACTCAAAAGTAGATGAGAGTTATCATCAAAGAAATACCAGTTCACTACTTGAGTTTGGATTAGCCCCCCCAGGCAAGTCTGTGTCATGTGAGAACAGAGGATTGTGAATGGAACCATTGGTAATACTGTCATTCACGGAATGAGGCATCTAAAACAGACTTGGAACAGCCAGAGGAAGGTTGTGTCAGGAGCTGGGAGAGGAGAGCATTCAGGCTAAAGAGAATTAATGCTTACGGAGTTGAGGTAAGCCAGTCAAAAGGGCTAGACAAGCTCAGCGGGTCGGATGTACTCCGGATTTCGTAATGTGAAAGTAACTAGTGAATTTTCAGTTTATATATAGTTTATTCTCAACATGTTATAGGGATCAAAAGTGAATCGGAGATTGTAAAGTAGAGTTGAATATAGACTATCAGGTTAGCTGTGGACAGAAAAGGGTGGAGACTATAGTTGGGGGCCAGGGCATCATGGGATGGTTGTTAGGGATTTTGTGTAAGAAGAGACCCTTAAAGTTTGAATTGTTTTGCTCAGCTCATTTTCACTATAGTATTACATTTAAGATTTCATATTTCCTTTTACTATGGTAATGTGTCATTTCATTTTTCTTAACATTATTTCTTCACACTTGGGATAGAAGATAGTTTGCTCACATTTTACAGATGAAAGCAAAAGAGTTTATATCCAGTGACAACATGTGATTGTTGGATCATGTTACTAATATCAGAGATTTCCTTTGGAGAAAATGTCTTAGAGAGGGACAGATTAGAAACTTTTAAAATAGTAACATTATTTATTTTTAAGAAACTGGATTTTTAAATTTGAGGAAAGAAATACAGGTACATTTAAATATGAGTGTGCTAAAGGAAGAAGCAGGCATAGTTACAGAAAGCAAACTATTAGTAGTGCTAATAGAACCCTAATGGTGTGACCTGCTCAGAAACAGACCCAGCTTTTCAGTTGTTCCATCTGAATTATGAAATTGCTTCATTTACTTTTCTCTAGGATATTGGCTTGGCATATATAAATCACCTGGTGGAGAGAGGAGAATATGATATAGCAGCACGGTAATACCAACATTTTCACAGTTACTCGTTAATGTAAATAGAATTGGGTGAAGTTAACAACATAATCACCATTCTTTGTAGTTGATAGATGTTTTGTATTTTTTACATCTTTCTAACAAAGGTAATTTTTTAATATCAGTGGTTTCAATTACAGAATGGATTAATATATATTATTGCTGCAACTACTATCTCACTTTCACCAAAGGAGAATTGTTTTTCTCCTTATTTAATGAGAAAGGTATCCAGAACCACGAAGGGTCTGAGGTTTTCCCCTATTTATAATCTAGCGAGTTGGCCTGCCACAGTGTCATGGGACTAGCAGAAGACATGAGACTCCAGGGTCAGGCTAAAGCACTGTCTCAGCAGTTATAGTAGCCAGAGTACTACTACATCAATAGCAGCCAGAGGGTCAGAATTTACCCCACACCCAGATCCCCAATTCCCACAGCGCAGCACAGATTGGGCCCAGTGACTCTGCCTGTGCAGGGGTTGTATTATAGGAGAGGAACCCTGAACTTGGGATATCTTTTCTAGCGGGCTGCCCCAGAAGAAGACATTGCCTTCATTATACTGGACAGTAAGCAAGCCTGCCCTTTGCTCTAGTGAGAGACACTATCTGTGTCTTCTGATTTCTAGGTTGTTTTTGTTATAAGCATCATTGGAAGACAGTTCAAAACAAAATGTCTCTGCTCACAATTCAAGGAGAATTGTTTCCCAACAAGAAGGTTGCATAAATCCTAGGATCCTGGTTGTAGGGGCCTGCGGTGGGCAGAAGCCATAAGTGTATATGTGGTCATGTGGGTCCACAGGAGCCCCACACAGGAGCTGTGCAGCACCTCTCTCCCTGACTGTGCAGCCGCCCCAGAGATGGCCTCCAGGCCTGGTTAGTCCCTGAGATGATTTAAGAAAATGTTTCTTTAATGTGTAAAGTTTCATTCTACATAAATAGTCTTAGAATTCTATCTTTCTGAAGTCTGATTTTGAAACCCATTATTTAAAGCCACTCAGGAAGGATCTGACATTTTGGGGTATGGTAAATTTCTTTCAAGGCAAAAAAGACCCCAAACCAACAGTGCTCATCCAGATAGATAGGAAACTCAGAACAGAAAAATCATTGGGAAAACCCCTAACTGTAGTCTTCTGAAAGAGACTCATTTTGACTTATATTTTGTATAATCTTCAAGGTTCTTGTCAACCTGCATATTCAGCTGAGTAACAGTAACCCCTTTATATTCATTAGCATTTGAGATAGAAATTTGCCAAAACTATGTGAAGAGAGACTTATCTATACCACTGGGGAAAATGTATACTTATTCTGTCTCTGTTTATTTTTTTTTATTTATAATTTCCTTCTCCCTGGGATGTTTTTACTGCCAGGAAATGCCAAAAAATTCTTGGGAAAAATGCAGCACTCTGGGAATATGAAGTTTATAAATTTAAAGAAATTGGACAACTTAAGGTAAGCAAAACTTTATTTTTAACTCTTAATTTTTCTTGCAGTATGCTGAAATGGAAATAAAATAAAGGTAATAATAGTTCTTTTATTTTGAAGTATTATCTCAGCTAGAAAGAAAAATCAAACTTGTAGAAATTAGTTTCAGAATACAAACCAGGTTTATATTTTATGTGTGTATACTATATTATATACTATATCACACATATGACATGTTTACTTTTTTGTAACTCTTAGCTCTTTCCAGTTCTTTCTTTGTTTAGCTTAGATGAAGTGTTTTTGTTTTTGTTCAGTTGTTTTGTTTTGTTTTGTTTTGTTTGTGGTACTCAGGATTGAACCCAGGGGCATCCTACCTCAGAGCTACACCCTCAGCCCTTTTTGATTATTTTTTTTTTTTTTGCGGTACCGGGGATTGAACACAGGGGCGTTCTACCTCCGCGTTACGCCCCCGGCCCTATTTTTTATACTTTATTTTGAAACCGGGTCTCACGAAGTTGTGGAGGGCCTCACTAAGTAGAGAGAGAGAGAGAGAGAGGCAGGGAGGGAGGGAGAGAGAGAGACAGAGAGAGAGAGAGAGAGAGAGAGAGAACGCTCGCGCGTGCGCGCGCACATGTGCAAGCTGAGGCTGGCCGCGAACCCGGATCCTCCGGTCTCCGCCTCCCAAAGTACCGGGATTACAAGTGTGCACCACCACACCTGGCTGTGATTATTTGTTTTGAAAGAGGCTCTCACTAGGTTGCCGAGAGTCTCAGTACATTGCTGAGACTATCCTTGAACCTGCTGTTTCAGCATCCCAAGTACTGGGATTATAGGTGTACGCCATCACAACCAGCTTTAGGTGAAATCTTCATGTTCCTTTTTTAATAATGATTTTGGAAAACAAGTATAATTTCATTTAGTAGATTATAAAACATAAAATCTTTTTTCAAATTTAACTGAAGAATTAATATTTTTAAAATTATATCTTACCTGCTGGAAGGCAAATTTATTTTTTTCAGTATTAAGAAATGAGCCCAGGGGCACTTTACCACTGAGCTCCACCCCCATCCCTTTTTATTTTTGACTTTGAGACAGGATCTCACTCAGTTGCCCATGCTGTCCTCAAATGTGCTATTCCCTTGCCTCAGCCTCCTAAATCATTGGGATTATAGGCATGTACCATCATGTGCCCAGCTAGGTGAAATATGACCATGTAGCTCTAATGAATAATTTTGCTATTTCATTTTTTAACCTTTAAGCTTAGTACACAGCACAAATCAATCAAAGAAGTATTCTTGTGTTTGTTTAAAATTTTTTGTGTGTGATTTTCAGTATTCGTGAGCCTTTTGCATGCTCTCATGGAATTATGATAATTTTTAAAGTTCCAGTGATTATTAAAATTAATATAAATCTACAGCCTTCACAAATTTGGCCATTCACCTTTGAATATATGTTTATGACATACAGTATACCCATTCCCCCGTGCTTAGTAGGTCAGAGCTCTGGATGAAAATACTTCCCTCTTTCACCTCCATTTAATCTTCTACTCTTGTCCGTTCTACCTTATCAATACTAACTGGGCCTCTCCCCTTCCCCTCCAATTACCTTCACTGTTGCCTGAACTTTGCAAGGGCCTTCTGATAGCTCTACCTAAAGTTACCTGTTTAAAATATAAATCTAGTCTCTCACTTCCATGTTAGTGTTGCTTCCATCCCGCCCATAGAAGAAAAACGGCATTCCTTTCACGACCCTACCTCCCTTCCTCTCCAGTCTCTCTCCTTTTCAGTGGCCTCCATCTTGTATCTCCAGGCCTCTCTGGCCTCTCTCAACACAGCAACTCATGGCTGCATGCCTTTGTTCACTTTGCTCCTTCCCCAGATGCCCTTCCCCTTCTTTCTTTGCCTAATAAATCCAGGGCCTTGGTATTCAAAACTCACCTCTGTGGGGCTGGGGGTATGGTTCAATGGTTCAGTGGTAGAGTGCTTACCTGCATGCACAAGGACCCGGGTTAGAGCTCTAGCCTTACCAAGCAACAACAACAAAAAGATTTCCCTCTGTGTCCACAGCAAGGTGTTAACCTCTTAACAGTATTACCATATCTGTTTAAATTTCTGCATATCTTCCATCTGGGGCTGTGAGCTCCTTGAGAATGATCATCCTAGTTCCATGTCACCTGTACAAAGCTTGGTGATGAGTGTGTAGGGCAGTAGAGGTTAACTGACCAGTATTTGGAAAATATCTGAAGAATACAAGATGTACTTTTCCTAATTTCAGAAGACAATTGTGAGCCAGGTGTGATGACACACGCCTGTAATCCCAGTATTTAGGAGGCTGGCCAGCCAGCCTCAGCAACTTAGTGAGGCCCTCCAGAACTTAGTGAGATACTGTTTCAAAATGAAAAATAAAATAATAAAATGGGGCTAGGGGTGTAGGGTGTATCTCAGAGGTAGAAAGCCCCCGGGTTCAATTCCCACTACCCCCCCAAAAAGAGAGAGAGATGAGTGTGAGTTAATAAAGATTAGTGCACTCCAGTTAAAAGGGAAAAAATGAATAGGTAACTTATACTCTTGGACTACTTAAGAAGTTAAGTCAACTTTTATAATCTTTTATAATCTTTTATACTTTTGAAAATATAATTTGTTTTAAAGTAGAATTCAGCCGAGTATGGTGGAACACGCCTGTAATCCCAGTGCTTGGGAGGCTGAGACAGGAGGGTTGCAGGTTGGAGGCCCGACTCAGCAATTTATCAAGACACTGTGTTAAAATAAAAAAGAAAAAGGAGTAGGAATGTAGCTCGGAGGTAGAATGCCCCTAGGATCAATCTCCAGTATTTAAAAATAATAAAATTTATTTAAATCTTTTCAGAATAGTTTTCTAGAACACTCCATCGTGTTAAATTTTTAAAGTAAAAACATATTTTTAGGTTGTCTACGTAACTGGAACAGTTTTGCCTTGCCACCTTTTAAAGGATTCCCTTTTCCTTTTCCTTCCCCAGGCTATTAGTCCTTATTTGCCGAGAGGGGATCCAGTTCTGAAACCGCTCATCTACGAAATGATCTTACATGAATTTTTGGAAAGTGATTATGAGGTATGGCAATCTGACATGGTCATAAATCTGGGAATTTTATCTTTACGACCCTATTATAATTCTGACACACGAGTCATCTCTTAAATTGTTTTAAATCCTGTATCATCATTGATTCATATCATATCTGGAAAACTTTTGATTGAGGTTGAAAAAATAAACATGACTTAAACCTCAAGCTTGCAGATATTTTCTTTTGAATGTTTTAGGACATCTGCCTGGTCAGTACTATTGATAAAATTATATTGTAATTTTTTTATAGTCATAAGCACTTATGAATAATTCATATTTTAGCTTCCATTATTCTCAATTTAATGTTTAATTTTGAATTAAATTGTAACATAATGGAACAAGTAATAGTGTTCCGTAATAATTTTTTTTAATTGGTGCATTGTAATCATACATCTTGATGAGGTTCAGGGTGGTAGAGGCATACATGCACACATCGCTCATTTTATCACATTTTACGTGGATGAAAAAAATTTTGTGCTGCAAACATAGCACTGAAGATCAGATTACAAAAAACAAACTGTGCTTGTCCAGAATATGGACTTCTTAATATTCTTCCTAAAAAGATAATGAAGTAATATGACTTTCTTTGAGGTTATAGCATGTAGCTTTGCCTGTCAATTCATAACCTAGCAGTTATTTTAAATAGTTAGATTTTAGCCAGGCGTGGTGGCACATGCCTGTAATCCCAGTACTTGGGAGGCTGCAGGTTCAAGAATTGCAGGTTCGAAGCCAACCCTCAGCAACTTAGTGAGACCTTGTTTCCAAATAAAAAATAAAATAGTGCTGGGGATGTAGCTTGGGGGTGGGATGCCCCTGGGTTCAATCCCATCACCACAATCAATCAATCAATCAATAAATAAATAAATAAATAGATTGGGTTTCATAATATTAATGACTAATATTAGAGTATCAGCAGGTTAAGTGTGGGACCATTCTGTGGCATTTCATTTCATGAACACTTCTGAACCTGTTGCTCTGGAATGGACACTGAGGTGTTCTAGACCTTTGCTCATTCTATCATAACAGCTGTCAGATGGCCATGACCTCTCATTAGTCATTATCGCCACAAGGTTGATTTCATCAGCATTTCTTAGGTAGCACATTTATTTGAGGGTGCATGAAACCAATTGTAGAGAGAAGCCTAATGTGAAATGTAATAAGTGATTATTACCATTTATGCTGGGGTCATCATGCTTTTATTACACACTATAGTCATTTAGTCTTATTTTATATTGAAATCGGCAGTACTGTGAGGCTGTTGCATGGATAGGGAAAAGAGAAAATGGAGCCAACTTTTCTTTGCTTGAACAATATTATTCCTGTCCTGGGGTTCTGATAGCTGCCAGGACTGGGTGAAAATCGTTACAGACTGTTTTATCTTCTACATTAAACAGGGTCTTAAGAAAACAGAAGCATAATCCAAAATATCATTTTGGCTCAAGATTATTTTATGTTCTGATTGAATCCTCTCCCCCAAATCTTTAAAGTCAAATTGCAGTCATGCTAATATGTAGGAAGTTAGCAATTTAAGTGAAAAATATGTGCTCTGTTGTTCTGGTCTCTTGCTGTCCTTCCTAGGGATTACTCTAGTCAAACTTGGATGAAACTTTAGTGGAAACTATATTCCTGATATTTTTTTGTGTGTGTGTGGTACTGGGGATTGAACCCAGGGGCATTCTACCTTTGAGCTCCACCCCCAGCCCAATTTTTTATTCTTTATTTTGAAACAGGGTCTCACTAAGTTGTGGAGGGCCTCACAAGTTGCTGAAGCTGGCCGCAAACCTGTGATCCTCCTGTCTCAGCCCCCCAAGTACTGGGATTACAAGCGTGTGCCACCACGCCTGACTTCCTGATTCGTTTGTAATTTTTCTTCTCATCAAATCCTGGTGCTTTACAAAAACAACTTCCACCAGAGTTTTCACTTCCAAATAATATTTAAGTAAGTTCAGAGTAGTTCATGAAGCATTAGTAGACTTATCATTTAATATTGGTATTTTTTCAGCAAAATCGACAATTTTACTTCTCTTTTCTGTCTTTTAAGAATATCTAAGTTTTGTTCCCCAAAGGTTGTCAAGGATCAAGAAGTAAACTCCTCCACCTTGCTTTGACTTACTAACTTACAAGCTCAAGATGGGAGTGTGGAGGGCAGTGCCATATAGGTACTGGCTAAGAACCAGCCGTGGGAGGGAAATAGGGTTAAACCAACAGATCTGGAGTTTATCTAAACCACAAAATTTGAGATACAGAAATAGCCAGGGTAAGAGCCTAGGGGATATGACTTGAGCCAAAGTCCTGAACTGCAACATGAACCCGGGTTAGGAGTCAGAGTGGAAAGAGGGCAAACATGGTAACTTGTTGAAAGTACGATGTCAGATGATTTTATTGTGGGAGCTCCTCTGCCCTGAGCAGAGCCACCGTGTTCCATTGCGCTTGCTGTGCAGCACACAACTGCATGCCCAGACCTAAAGTAAGTGGAGAGCACTGGACAGCAGCTCTCCATGCTTCCTCTGCCACAGTGAAACCCAGAGTGTGAGTATTAATGAAAAGCTTATTGACCAAAGTTTTAATCATAAAATCACTGTCTGTTACATGAATCCTTTAAGTAGTATTTAAACTACTTGGAGCCAGGTGTGGTGGTGCACACTTGTAATCCCAGTACTTGGGAGGCTGAGACAGGAGGATCGTAGGTTTGTGGCCAGCCTCAGCTACTTAGTGAGGCCCTCCGCAACTTAGTGAGACCCTGTTTCAAACTAAAGAATAAAAAATAGGATGGGGGTATAGCCCAGAGGTAGAATGCCCCTGGGTTCAATCCCTGGTACTGCCAAAAAAATAATAAATAAATAAACAAACAAACTACTTGGATTATTATCCTGCTTCTGTGTTGCAAAAACCGTTTCCCACTGCTATCACACCACGATCCACACAGAAGGCTTCTGTGACCACAAGAGCTGTGGGGTTTTCTCCACTGCAAGCAGGCAACCAGCTGCCGCAGAGACCAGCTGGGTGTCCCCTAATCCAGTGCAGTTCTGACACTGTCCCCTGGTCAGAGCATCTGATCCCACAGGTTCAGGTCTCAGTCCTCAAGACCTCCTCCTGCCCCTGCTTTGCCAGTTGCAAGCCCAGGTCGTTTTACCTGTGCTTCTGACTGGCTGGCTGTAAATCGAGGTGTCCATAACTCCTTCTCAGGTTCCATTAATTTACTCTAGTGGCTCAAGAAACTCAGGCAAACATGTTTATACTTTTATTGTAAAGGATATTACCAAGGTACAGATAGATGCGTGGGGTGAGGTGTGTAGGAGGGGACAGAGCTTTCGTGTCTTTTCCACAAGTGCCACCTTCTAGGGGTCTCGTGTTTGGCTGTCCAGAGCTCTCTGAACCCTGTGCTTTTGAGTGTTTATGAAGTCTTCATTGCACTAGTGTGATTACTAATAGACTGAGTGGGAAGACACAGCAAGGCCTGCCTATTTCAATTCTTGAGCATTCCTACCTCAAGAATATGGGACAAGCCAGGCGTGGTGGCGCACGCTTGTAATCCCAGTACTTTGGGAGGCGGAGACTGGAGGATCCGGGTTCACGGCCAGCCTCAGCTCTCTCTCTCTGTCTCTCCCTCTCTCTCTCTCTCTCTCTCTCCTTAGTGAGGCCCTCCGCAACTTCGTGAGACCCGGTTTCAAAATAAAGTATAAAAAATAGGGCCGGGGGCGTAGCGCCTAGGTAGAACGCCCCCGCGTTCAATCCCCGGTTCCGCAAAAAAAAAAAAGAATATGGGACAGAACCCTCTGGAATGAGGGGGGTCTTACAGCCTACTGTTTAAATTTCCATGGCCTGCCTTGGGGAGGCGTAAAGAGCCAGGAACCATGGAATATCACATCTGTCTAAAGAGTGTTTTTTTCTGCTCTTCCCCTTTGACTAGGGTTTTGCCACACTGATCCGAGAATGGCCCGGAGATCTGTACAATAATTCAGTAATAGTTCAAGCAGTTCGAGATCACCTGAAGAAAGACAGTCAGAACAAGACTTTGCTTAAAACCCTGGCAGAATTGTGAGTATATTTTAGTGCTTCTTTTTTGCAAATCAATCTACATTGAAGAGTTTTTCATGCTTTAGATTTGGCAGACTCCAGAAGGGGATGATGTCTTTTTATGCCATTTTCCTATATTCACCCTTATTAAAAAAACTTTTCATAAATCCCAAATGAACAGCTAGAAGGTAAGGACAGTATGTGAAACTATACCATTGTAATGCGGTCTGTTTCCCAAAGGAGAGGAGCCCCATCTCACAGCACTCCTGGGTAGTGGTTAGGAGAGAGAAAGCTGCCAGGTGTTAAGGCCCCTCCAGCAAAGTGGTTTCCCAGTGAGCCAGGCTCTGGATCCTGTTATCCTTGGATCTTCCAATCAATCTCTCAAATATCAGACTTGATGTTTATAAAATCACAGGTAACAATTCCCTCAAAGTTGGTTTTGAGCTTTAAATGAGATGCTATAATAGAGAACTAAGAGCACTGCTGGACACCGAGTCAGCACTCAGCTAATGGAACTTTATTCATATTTATTGGGCACTTTCATCTGGCTTCATGCCAGATACCTATGATACAAAGAGAAGATACAGCCACAAGGAGCCCAGATCTAGGGAAACAAGTAGCATAGTGCAGGTCTGTCCAAGAAAATATGGTTCCCACGGGCTTCAGCCCCTCCTGGCCACCCACCACCTCAGACTTCCCCTCTCCCATTTCCTTACTTCTTTTTTCTATGACCAAGAAAGGTGCACAAGAGTGGCGTCAAATTCAGAACTGTATTAGACTTTCCACAGAGGAAGTCGTGTTTGTGGCATTCTGAGTTAGAACATTAATCATTTTTTCTTGGAAACATTGTTTGCGATGCCCCTTGGATTCTGTAGCACTGTTAATAACAAACTGACAGGATAATTTCTGTTCAATTGGCTTTCAGGAGCTGGCTTAGGGACTTAATCAATGTGAAAAACATTGTTTCAGCGGAAAAACACATTTCAATTTTATATAACCCCCTTACAGATAAGCTCTTGGAAGATAACCCATTTGTCAGCTCAACACTGCTTATAAGAATTTTAACTGATTTTTCTATTTCTAAAATGAGCATGTCCTTCATTCTGGATCGTAGCTTCATTGTCTGGTGTGTAGATTTATATAAAACTTTTGAGGCTGAACCCTCAATAAAGAAAATTATTATTACCTGAGTATTATACATTTTCTGAAATTCTGGTGAGTTGAAAGAAGTATTTACTGGTAATATATTATTAAATCCAAAGGAATATTTTTCAAAATAAACTTAACTTTCTCTCTGAACAAATGTTTCAGTTAATATTATAAAACAATCTCTTTGCATGTGTATTTTGATGAAAACAGTTGATGAATATTAATGTAAAAAATTTTATATTACCAGGTATACCTATGACAAAAACTATGGCAATGCTTTGGAAATCTACTTAACATTGAGACATAAAGATGTTTTCCAGCTGATCCACAAGCATAATCTGTTTAGTTCTATCAAGGATAAAATAGTCTTATTAATGGATTTTGATTCAGAGGTAATGTCCTTCTTATTAGTACTGATAAACTATTTTTCCTCTTCCAAATGTTTAATCATTCAACCTCTATTCAAATGCTGGATTGGTGAAAGAATCAAATAGCTTGGCGATATGCCTACCATGACTACCACCATGTCCCTCACTAGATGTTAAGTTATTTTAGTAGTTGGCAAATCGGGACTCCTTTCCTTCAAGTGGTTATTCTAAAAGCAGTCATAATTTAATATGGAACTTTTAAAGATGTGTGTGTAAAGTAATTTCTTAGTTAAACAATTTATACAATTCACAGAAACAAAGCAACTAGGCATATGCCAATCTGTGTCCCTGCATTAAAATTCACATGAACTTCTGTTAGATTCACTAATTGCTGTTCTATTAATTGGCCTTCCTGGATCCAGCATGTGGGGTTTCCATTGGTCTCAGTGGTACTCAGTTTAAATTTGAATAAGTGGGTTGCTTGACTAATAATGAGGGGACCCAGTCTTCTTCACACTCAGAGTGGCTCTTGTAAAGTGATATCATCAGTGTCTGTCGCTTCTCCCTGTGTGTGTGTGTGTGTGTGTGTGTGTGTGTGTGTAAAGGAATCTAATTACAGGTACTGGTGATAGAAATAATGAGATTCATAAAACAGTGATTTCATTTAGAAAATTAAAATTTTATATAAGTCAAAATGTTGAATTCTAAAAACTCCAAAAGGATTATTATATTTTACTATATTTATGGATATTAATTTCCACAGACATAATCTTAATTTAGATAGGAGCTGGACATACTTCTTTTTCTCAAAGCCCATTTTTTATACTGAGTCAAATCTTTAGGGACTATAGAGCTACAAAGAATTATGCAGTTCCAAGGAAGTTCAGGTAGAGGAACTCTACTTCTCTGGCAGAGGACAATTAAGAGGATGAGATGCTTATATAAAAATTAACTACATTTTCCCCATATCCAGTCTTCCCTCATGCCTACCCCCCATGTCTTTAGAGCCTAATTTTGCATACAAAGCTTTGAGAAAAGATGAATGAGCTGAAACTAATTGCTATTCAAGAGCTCAAACCAAAGTTAAGGAATCATAGCATTTTCTAATTGAAGGAATAATCTATTCCAACACCCTCACATTTCAGAGAATAAATGTAGAATTTGGAGCAAACAGCAGGATAGTAGCAGATTCAAGAACAGAACCCAGGTATTCTTTGTGATGCTCATTCTGGTGGGCTCTCTCCTCACTACCCTCGTGTCATAAACTAACTTGTGTTTCATGAATGGTAATGGTGGCTAAAGTAAATTCTAAAAGCCCATTATGGGACATCAGCTATTTTACTCTATTTCTGGCTCTTACCCTTTGCTCCCTATAAGACCAGTCCAAACGTCTGTGGAATCTCACAGGGAGACTCAGTCAGCGTTTAGGTGGTCAGAAGGAAAGCTCGTTTTTGTGGTGATTCTGGTCATGAAATGCTTCCTCGCCATCGCTTCTGAGACTCATGTGAGAGCTTGTGAAGATAAGTGAGATATCAAGGGGGCTAGAAAATGTAGTCAGGATGAGTTGTGTTTGGTAAGTTAAACAAGTCATTTGGGTAGTATGCAGAACACATAGACCTCAGATGAGACACATTTGATAATGCACGCCTCTCCAATATCATTTTACATCTGGGCCATTGTAAAGCTATGTGCTTCTTAGGTGTAGGAAACAAGCCCTCACCTTTAACTGTGGTAGTGTAAACACCACATTGTGTTTAACGTTCTCTTCTTACGTAGAAGATTTCAGTGACTGTGGCTGTTTTTTATATTTCAGAAAGCTGTTGACATGCTTTTGGATAATGAAGATAAAATTTCAGTGAGTGACTTTTTCTATGTTTTTGTATGTATAAGTCTATTTTCTGTTGGTAATAATTCAGTACCATAAATTGGGTCTATTATCTAAAGAAGAGGTTTATTTTGGTTCATGGTCTGGTCCAAGGTCCAGGGGCCACATTTGGTGAGGGCTTCTTGCTGGCAGAGTCCTGAGTTGGTGCAGGACATCACGTGGCAAGACACAGGGAGCGCATGTAAGAGGCCAGCAGTGTGCTGGTGGGAGAGAAGTCAGGCACAAGAGAGGAAGCAAGTCAGCCGGGAGGGGCCACTCTTGCTCCTTTATAACAACCCAAGAGGCAGCATTAATCATGGCCCAGTCACCTCCCATTAGGCCCACCACCTTTCAGTGCCATTATGTTGGAGAATCAAGCTTCAACATGAGTTTTGGCAGGCAGGGTAGGGGGGCGGGAAGGCAAACCACGTTCAAACCAGATGAATGTCCAGAACCACTTTAGCTATTAGGAAGAGGTAATCATCAGATACTTTTGCAGCTATGTTTGTGTCTTCATAACTGTGTGTTTAGTATTTTCTTTTTTCCCTAGATTAAAAAAGTAGTAGAAGAATTGGAAGACAGACCAGAGTTGCAGCACGTGGTGAGCATTGCAGTCTTCTTTTTCCCTTTTGATTGAAGGGGGGCACAACACCTTTCAGTATTGGTGGGAGAACTCCGTGAACTCTTCATGGAGGTCAATACCCAACTTGGAGGTCTGACCACAAACGATAGTCTGAAATCACTAAAATGTGGCATATGTGTGAATCCAGTGCTAGGGATTAATTGCAGAACAGGCACTTGCACTTTTACTTAGAACTGAATAGTGATATTTAACAAAAGTTATATTCATTTTTGTTTTGCCTAGGAGTAAGCTCTTTCCCTCTGTGGTTGCTGTTAAATATAACTATGTCGTAAGTGACAGCAAAATCCAGAAGTGCACTGCAGAGACCAAGTTCTCCTGCCAAAGAAACACCACACAGTCATTCTGTGCCCCAGGACCACAGCGTGCCCAAAGACCAAGGCCTCATTTATCTCATCCCTCCCTCTGAAAACAGCTAATCTCACGCTCTCCTGTGGTCTTGGTGGTTTTGCTATTAAGGCCTGTTAGTCTAGATTACCTTGAGGGCTCCTTTAGTTCTATGCATTGTATTGTCAAGGGAGTGAAGCAAGAATAGATATTTTCTATGTCCTTTAAAATTTGTATTAGAAAAGGCTTCTGTGGTCATCGGGATTATGCCAGTAGGATCTTGGGTATCGGATACAATGAGTGCAGTGATGCATATGTCATGGTTATTAAAACAGCGAATGCCAAACATCAGCTGACCCATTTGCACTCACAGCCTCAGGGACAGACTGGTGCTCTGTGTCTTGTTATGAACCATTCTACCTGGTCACGACCACTCAAGTTGTGAATGCCCTTTGGCGTGAGTGGTGTGATTGAGTCTTCCTGCCTCCAGTAGATTGTGGGATTTTTGTTTACATTTAACTGAACCTTGAACATTGATTTTTCAGTACTATATTGATAGACTTAATCTTGCCTATGAGTAAATAGCGAATTATTCATTTTCTTTGAAGTTCACTAGCTTTTTTATACAGCTAGGGTATGAAATCAGTTTTGAAAATTGGTTCAAAAGACCTGTACTCTTTTTTATTTTTACTTTTTATTTTTGTATTAGATGCCACCAAAATAAGCAGCATTTCATTGCAAACACAGATCTCACTAAGACTCAAACAGGGGAGATGCGTGATGTATGAGAATTAATTTAGCTCCTACTACTGGAGTTTTTAAGAACATATTCTTGTCCCATGACTGTGTTTGCTTTTACATAAAAGAAGAGAATTTTTGTCATCTAGGAAGACAACAAATCAACCATTTATTTTCCAAGGGAAAGCAGATGATAATAATAATAATATTAACAACTACTATTATTAACATTTCTATAGTGCTTAGCCTATGCCAGACATGGTTCTGAGTCACTAAATCCTCACAACAACCCAATGATATCTTTTGCAGGTAAAGAAACTGAGTCACAGATAGGGTAGTGACTTACCTAAGGTCACATGGTTGCCAGTGGCAGAGCCAGTTCACACAGGAACCTTCTAGAAAGTGTCAGAATCACCTTGCTCTCTAAGAGGCATTCTCCTTCTCACTCCTCCATCATCTAGAGATTTTTTCTGAAGACTGCTTCTCTCCTACCTTGCCAGGAGAGCTATTTACACCTGGAAGTAGCAGTGTTGACCAGGTATTTGTATTTTTCTTTTTTTAGTACTCATAGCTTATCTTTGTTCCATTTAGTATTTGCATAAGCTCTTCAAGAGAGATCACCATAAGGGGCAGCGCTACCATGAAAAACAGATCAGTCTTTACGCTGAATATGATCGGCCAAACTTACTTCCCTTTCTCCGAGATAGTACCCATTGCCCACTTGAAAAGGTAAGGCATAGACTCCCTTTATATTTCTTTCACTTGTACACTGCAGAAGTTGTCACTGTTGCTACGCCATGTGTCCTTGTCTTTCTACCTGTGTCCATACATCCCTGTGCATCCCTGCATGGTTCTCAAAGCAGCAGGTGTTGCTGGGCTGCTCTGATAAGAACAGAGGTCCTTTTGGATTCGATTTTGGTGAGAAGCTAAAGCATCTCTGTGGCAGGCTTAATTAGAATAAAGATTTAATCCAGAGTCCAGAACTAAACCATCAAGCTGAAGTGATATCAAGAGTCAAGAGTATTTCCCAGGGTGAGATCGACTCCTCAGAGTCAGAACCTGGGAGGGAGACAGATGGTCCAAAGCCAGAAGCATTGCTCCAGTCAGAAGTCAGCCTTGATGAGCCAAAGCTGATAGCCTAGGTTCCACGCTCCATCTGCTCTAAACATACACCTGTTCCTATATTTCTCTAACTCACTATGTTCCATTATAATTATCTCTTTGCTAGTGTCTCTTTTCCACTCACCTATAAATTCTTCAAAGGTAAAGAGTTTATCTTATTTATTTTGGTAAAAGAATCAAGTCAATAATGCACATTTTAAGAACTCTATGAATAGGCTTTAATGTTACAAGTCACTGGAACATACTTTCTTTGTCAAGATCCGTTGTGGGAAACCTGTGTATTTGCAAAAACATATTATGTTACCCTTTTAAGATACCCAAAGTTGTCTTAAAGGAGATATTTATGACTTAATTCATGAAAGATCTCATTCCTTTTACCTTAAAAATAAGAATTCTCTATACACTTAATTACCTTAGAAACTATTTTCATTTATGTTTACTTGTAAAATGAAAAAGTCACCATTGTACCATTTCATGAATATGAGTAACAGAGTAGGTTCTCCAATGAACTGAGTTCTCAGCATGCTAATAGTGACAGTCATAAGATATGGGCTACCTATTTTGTCTGAAGAGAGTCTCATAGCTACTGTGGTCTCCTTTCCTCCAAACTATAAAATTTAAGAACTTAACTCTTAACACCTTCTCCCCAAAGAAGTCTACCTCAGAAGAGTTTTTGTCTTCCTCACGTCAGGTTTCCTGCCTTCGCTGGGATCGGGTAATCATTGAGAGGGGGACTAATTGCAGATTGGCAACTGGTTGGAATCTTCAAGAACCCATGTCAACTTTATTTTGAGTTGGTTGAAATCCTAAAAGCTGCAAATACCCTGATAACATATCATAAGCCCTAACGGGATAGTTATCCAGCACCAGCATTGCAGAACTTAAAATTGCCACAACTCTTTAATCATAAGTTTTCAATGGAAATGTTCATTCTAAAGGACATACAGAGTTTGTAGAAATTTATATGTATAATGATTAAAAAACAAAAATTCTTTATATTTCTTTCATACTTTTTTTTTTTTTTTTTTTTTTTTTTTT